>PVKM010000759.1:21881-94577 GCA_004027735.1 Carollia perspicillata | reverse complement strand
GAGGGGAGATGGGAGGGAATTTCAGGGAAAAAGGGAGGGGATTATAGGAACAAGTATAAAGGACACATGGACAAAAACTAAGGGGGGTGGAAAGGGGAGGGAGGTGAGGAGCACTGGGGGGTGGTCTGGGATGGGAGTAAAAGACAGAAAGCTGTAAATTAAATAAATAAATAAATAAATAAATAAATAAATAAATAAATATAAAAATAAAGTGCTTCCCAGAAAAGGTCAAGTTAAAGGAGTTCATCATCACCAAGCCATTATTACATTAAATATTAAAGGAACTTATCTAAGAAAAAGATAAAAAATATTAACATTAAAATGACAACAAACTCACAGCTATTAACAATGGAACCTTAAAAAAAAACTACGCAAACAACTAGAACAGGAACAGAATCACAGAAACGAAAGATCACATGGAGGGTTATCAGCAGGGGAGTGGGAGGGAGAGAGAGGGGGAAAAGGTACAGAGAATAAGTAGCATAAATGGTAGACAGAAAATAGACAGGGGGAGGTTAAGAATACTATAGAAAATGTAGAAGCCAAAAAACTTGTATTACAACCCATGGATATGAACTAAAGTGGAGGAGTGCAGGAGGGAGGGGCTGTGCAGGGTGGAAGGGAATAAAGGGGGGAAATGGGACAACTGTAATAGCATAATCAATAAAATATATTTTTTAAATAAGAGCAGCAGTCCATTAGGGACTGGTAGAAACCTCCCCACGCCATTTTGAAGGACATAACAAATGTTACTGCAATGCAATTTACTATAAATTATAAAAACCATATGAATACTGATAAAAGAAGTTACAGCCAAAGCCAAACGTATGCCATGACATAAGAGGAGTTGAAGAGAAGAGCAGAGCTACTGCCAAAGAAAGATGCTGGAAGATTTCAATGATCCTACAGCACTTTCTCAGCACTCTCATTTATAGAAGCATATACCCTGCTCTATAAGGAATACAGTATATACTACATACTATCATATCTTAATTTACATGGCAAATTATTTTGAGAATAAACACAGATCCATTGTCAAAACTGTTAAAACACACACTTAAGGTAAATCTATTAAGTTAAAATGACATTGATTATTTAGGAATATTAACGTACATGATCCAAATTAGTATGGACTGAAATGTGTCTCCCTGAATTTCGTATGTTGAAGTCTTAATCCCCAGTGTAACTACATTTGGAGATAGGGCTTTTAGAAAATAATTAATGTTAAGCGATGTTATAAGAAAGGGGTCCTAATCAGAGAGAATTGTGGACCTTATAAGAAGCAGAAAAGGGATCTCTCTTCGTCTCTCCATGTTTGCACAGAGGAAAGGCCATGGTAAGACCCACAGAGAAGTTGGCTATCTATAAGCAACGAAGAGAGTCTTCACTAGAACCCAACTGGCACCCTGATCTCAAACTTCCAGCCACCAGAATTGTGAGAAAATACTTTGTTGTTCAAGCCACCAAATCTGTGCTGTTTTCTTATGTCAACCTACAGATGTATAAAAACAATACAAATGTAGCAGTTTAAGAACCCCCCAAAATACCACATAAACTGATTAACTAAAATATGGTTATTTGTTTCTTACTTTATCTAATATAACAAAGATTACCAAACACAAATTAATCACTAAGCAAACACAATCCCCTTAATTTTTAAATCCAAGTAATAGACTAGATCATCAACACACTATCAGATGACTTTATTTCTATTAGTTGGCCCCACACAACTCTGTCATTTTCATCCCTGAGTCTCCCAATCTCATCAACTTTCAAGTTTCAGACACCTCACAGTCCCCAGGTGTTAGTAGACTGTTCACTGTTAATTTCATTGCTTTTTTATATACAGTGAATCCATCCACTTTCCAGATCTACATAACAAACCAGAAGACACATTACTATTATCTTTCATTATAAGAGATTCAAAAAATATCTACTATGCATGCCTATATTAATCTGCTGAAAAAAGATTAGTATAATCTATGCACTGAGTACCATACTTTGCCATGTATATTGTGCTCCCATGTATAATGTGCACCCATGTTTCTGACCAAAACTTTCAGGAAAAAAAATCTTTCATTTTAATTTTTTAATTCAATTTTTTATTTAGTTATATTTATATACTTGTTTTTGTATTATAAATGAATTTTAGTATTTATTTAACAAATTGTGGTATAAGAAATCTTATGTACCAGTAACAAATTTACAATATGAACACATCATAGAAGGCCAAGAACTCTTCGTCACTGTCAATATCAGAAGTATCATCTTTAATTTCTACCTTACTGTTGTCTTCTGAAAAGTCACTTTCCTCATCCCAGTAAACTGCATCATCCTCAGTTCCATCCACAACATTATTGATGCAGCATTTTTTAAACTATCTCACAACCACTTCTTTCTTGACATCGTTCCACAATCTTAGGATCCAGTCACAAACCTTGGCGATGGATGCTTTCTTGATCCTGCCTGGAGGTGTTAAATCATTACCAGCTGACTGCATCCACTCTTTCTTCATTAGGGCCTTAAAGGGCTTAAATACTGGCACATCAGGAGGTTGCAGTTGGCTGGCTAGTCTGCTAGGTATCACAGCAAGTGGGTTTCCAAGTCTGCTGCAATTGCTTTTGCACTTTGCATAACATGGGCTTTGAAGTGACCAAAAATAAGCAAAGCTAAATTTTTAAGTAATTCTCCAGGCCTTCATGACCAGACTTTGTTAAATCAAATTTCCATGCCTCCTTCATTCATCTATCCCTTTTCATTCATGTGGGCAGTAACTCCACTGGAATCTTTTCTTTCGGAAATGTTTTTCTTTTAAAGATGGTCATAGGTGGAGAGCTTTGTCCTATCTGCACAACAGACTAGAATAATAGTGAAATGTATTTTTTTATGACTAGCTTTAACAGCCACGGTCTTTGCTCTTTTGATGTCCACCATTCTGTTGGATGGCACATCAAATGTGAGTGCGACCTCATCCGCATTGGTGATTTGAGAGAGCTGAAAGCTGTCTTTCGAAGATTAATAATGTAAAAATGAAATTCCAAAACTTGATTCTCATAGGCTCCTGGAAGTTTTGGGGCAAGTTTTGTTCATGTCCTCATGCTCAAAACTTTTCTCTTCATAAAGTTAAAGCACCACTTAGGTGTCCCTGAGGAATAATCAATGTTTTTTTTATTGTGCAATCTTTTTACCTTCTTGTATCGTCTTGGTCGAAACAGACATCCCAGTGTGACGCTGCTCCAGAATCCAGGTCTGCGCCTCCTGCTCCACCTCTGGCCACTTGGGAAGTTTCTCTCACATTGCCTTCTTCTATCCAGGTATCCATCCAAACAAGCTTTTCTTCCTGTTGCCTCCACAATCTGATGACCCTGTCTGTGGGAGGAGGTCCAAAGTGTCTCTCAGCAGCTCTGTTGCCATGCTTTTTAGCATATTTAATAACTTTTAGTTTAAAGCTTGCAGTGTGTGAAAACTGTTTTGACATTTTCCAAAGGATTTTTTTCAATAATTTCCCCCACCTAATGTACAGAGAGAAATGTTGTGCTGTTCACCCTATGGTAATAAAGTCAGCATCACCTGTCTTACCAAGTGAATAACAATACATCACTCTTTGTTTCATTTCATTGAATCATTAGCCTAAACTATTTTCATTGCAAGTTCATCATAAATTCAACAAAACCAATGATTATTTCCAGGGTATTATTTCCCATACAGTTATCATTACTGCTTTCTAGAATTATACTTCTAATGCATAAGCATAAATAAAAGAATTAAAAACATTTATATACATACAGAATTAGTACTACCCATGTATAATGCACATCTTTATTTTTCCCTCAAAAATTTGGACAATAAAGTACATGTTATATATGTCAAAATATGGTAAATTTGCTAATTTTCTAAATATTTAAAATAAATATTTTAATAAATATTTAGTTTTTTCCTCTGCTCCGTTCAGTATGATTGTTATTAATTTGTAATGTAGCTACTATACGTATGAGGGGATACCCCCCAAAAATGGTATTTATAAAAAAATTGTGTATTATTTCTTACATGTTTAAATTTCAGTCACCTTCAAAGTACTCTCTATATGATGCAATACAGCTATTGAGATGTTTTTCTACTGCTCAAAACGGTTTTTGAATTCATTGATTTTGATGTCTTTTAGTGCTTCTGCTGTTTTTTGTTTCATCTCTTCCACATCAACAAAGTATTTCCCTTTGAGGACTTTTTCCATCCGGGGAAACAGAAAAGTCACTGGGTGAACAGGGAGGGTAGAGCATGGAGGTAGGGCCATTGTAGGTCTAAAACTGATGAACACTCTGCGCAGTGTGGGCAGATGCACTCATAAATCATCCATCGTGAAATGAGCAAACACACTGAAAAAGTCTTCAAAAAAAATTCACTGAAGCTGAACACAGACTCTCACAGTAATGCCAGCTGGTACACTGAGACAGATGGGTTCCTAGAACACTCATGTCATGGGGGAAGCTGGTATTATAAGGGGCCCACCCACCAGAAGATAATTCCAGACTTTTAGTCCCCCCTCATATAAATATACTTAGTTCTATCTTCAGAGAGAACCTAGGATCAATAACAATACAGTAGCAACATGCACATTTAGGGCCAAGTCTTGGTTTCTATACACTATTCTCCACAAACAAAAGGAACTTGAGCTCCTGATACACTAGGAACTTAGGCTCCTAAAGCCCTCCTCCAGCAGGGCTGGAACAGAGAAGATATAAGATTAGACTGGAACAGTTTTTGGTGTCAGAAAGTAATCAAACGCTAGAGAAAAAAAAATGATGGGATATAAAAGCACAGGAGCCAACCTGATAGGGCTCCTAATGGCTAAAAGCTGGAACAATCTGAGCAACAAAATAAAAATGATGACAATATTAGGCTTTAATCCATGGAACCAGATAAATATCCATAAGTCCATACTAATACAAATAATCAAATAAATAAATAAATTTTAGAGATGAGGCTGTTCTTCCTCACAGTAGAATCCCAATAAATAAACACAGAAGGAAAGAAAGAGAGAATCACCATTAGGTAATTACACAGAAATGAATGTTGCAGACAAAAAATCCATAAATCAACATTAATATTAGTGGGTGAAAGTTTGAGATGTAAATTTGTAATCTCAAAAGTATCTCCTTCAAGACATTTATCAACTATAAGGAGAAAGACAGTAGCTTTAGAAGTAGAGAAACCCCACAGGCACAAACTTCATCAAGTCATCAAGGTAAATATGACCAGTAAATAATATATTATCATAAATCTCTTGACATGGTTCACCAAGAAAGACACAATGGCATTTTTGTGGTACTTTTACCAAAAATGTATAAACTCATTCAATCATTAGAAATCAGTAGACAAACTCAAAATGAATGATATCCTACAAAAAATTGATCAGTACTCTTTGAATGTGTCAAGATCATGAAAGACAAAGAAAAACTGAAGAATTGTTAGAGACTAGAAGAGACTAAGGAGAAATAACAGCTAAATACAATGTTTAGGTCAGCAATAACATCCTGAAACACCCAAAGCATAAGTGGAAAAACTGATAAATTTCTAGTAAGGTCTATAATTTAGTGAATATTACACCAATGTTCTTTTCCTGTTTTCTATTAAGTATAAAGTTAGCTCAATTATTTCATTCAATCTTTTACCTCAAATTTCAATGTTCTCATTTACTTTCTGGAGACTAATTTAAATATAACATAACCGCAATTCTACATATACTTTCCCTACTTTGTTTCCTAACTACACATCAAGATTTACCCTTGTCTATGGTACATGTCAGATGGAAAAATAAAGCAAGTAGGTTGGTAGCCCTGTGAAAAGAATATAGGTTTTGGAATCATAAGGCCCTGGCTTTGTCATTTAATAGTTGTGTAATAGTAGCAAAGTTATTATATTGGTACTTTTCAGTCTAAGTTTCCCATAAAATAAACTTTATATCACTTTAATCACAGAGCTACTGAAGAACTAAGTAAGATACACATTAAAATCTAGGATAATTCCTGGCACATAACAAGAGCTATTATAACCAGTACATTTTAAGAAAATGATGAGGTTAAACGTTACTTGGTTAATCACGTACATCTGAACTGTTTAATTATTTGTCTCCGAGCATGATTTATTACAACAAATTTTACTCACTTTTGGCAAGCAGTCCAGCCCCAAACATCCATTCAAAAACTACTGCTGTGTTTCACCTATTTAACTCAATACTCATTGACCGATGAAGCATATCCTAGATAGAGCAATGCAAATAAAATGCTTCATGCCTGAACAGTATCTGAAGATTCTTCCCACTCCCCCAGTTTTCATTGAGAATCAAAATCAAGAAAAGTTCTGTTCAAAAAAAGAAAGTCATTTGTCGTTTGACCTTTTATATCATGATAATCATATTTTAAAAACCAACAAAATAAAAGCTCAGTTTAGGAAGTTGAAGATGTTTGATAATAGCCAGCAGTTTGAAACCCAGTTCTTTTGGGGGTTTAATAAAGCATAGTTTGTTCAGCTCATTACTTCTTAAGTTAATATTTATGTAACTTAAGGTCTTTAATAGATTCTGTAAATGTAATAAGACTAAACCTTTCACAAAATGGAAAATGGAGTAAACATCTCCAAATCTTAATATTCCATACAATCTTACTATTAAAAGGAATCGTCATGATTATCTAGTCAAAGCTACCAACAATAGCAGGAATCTATACGGTGTGAGGCAGGCCAGGGTCTTCCAAGATGACCTGAATATCTGCTTCAAGTCCCAGTTTTCTGCTTCAGTAGGCTTATTTTTAAAGGCTTAGATAAATATTGATACCAAATTTTTCATTTGATTCCAAACTCACTAGGTAAAGTAATATATCAAACATTTCGCCCATAAACATTAAAACTGACATGTAGACAAGGGAACCCCTAAATATATGCAGAAGGAAATGTATATTGACATCAAATGGAAATGTGGTATGGACACACCTCTGTGTGTGCCTGTTGCTAGTGGTACTAACACGTGTGTGTGCACATGATACTGTCTTAACTAGGGTGAGCCAAGCAGAACTCCTGCCTCTTACTTCAACTTAGAAAGGCTTGGCCACAGGTGGTTTTGAGTATAGCTGAGGAATTGATTACATTATTGATTACATTATTGATTTTTTTAAGTCTTTTAGTCAGATAGGTTTTTAGACATTAGCAGGTAGAACTTTTGTTGTTGTTGTTCTTTCTGTCTAGTTTCTCAACAAAGACCACATGCCAGAGCATTAAATTGAAAAGTTGGTTAAGTTCCATCTGGGTCTTATTACACTAGTGTGTCAATGTCTAGCCTTTAAATCATTAGTATTAATCCTAGATTAGCTGACTTAATTCTGTTCCTCTCTCTCTTAATTTCATTCTCAAAGCAGCTCTTACATTCATGTGTGTCCAGAGGCTTCTAGAGTCACTTCCATAATATGGTCTTAAGTAGCTTCTGAGATTGATAAGGCCATAAATCTAATCAATGCTGTAGATGTCAAGATTTCATCTGAATTCAACAAAGATGGCTAGTGGATTTTATCAGGTGAATAGACAGAGAAGGGCATATTATTATAGAGGGCATAAATCCATTTCTTATGCAGAAGAAATTATTACAAATCCAAAGACCAAAAGGGAACTTTAAAAGGCCTATGCCTCTAACACTAACTTTAGGTAGTAGATTTGCTCAATCTCAAAAAGAACTAAACTTATTTTAAAAAGATGATACACTTACAATTAAAATAAAAGTGGACAAGCTAAAAAATAAGGTTATATTGATTAAGACAGAAGAGAGGGACTTCCTTAAGCATTAAATTCACTCTAAGAAATTAGACTAGACAGATTTGAAAAAGAAATATATATACCATATATACCAGAAGTATGTGTTCTTGAAGATGCAATTAGGGAGAGGAGAGGAATATATTAGTTGTTATTGATTAGAAAGGAAAGGTGACTGGTTCCAAAACTACCTAACAGAGGAACAGATGGTAACTGTAGGATGGAAATCTGAGAGTGAACCACAATGGAAATACAATTATGATAATATGCTCTTTGAAAAAAAATAGAAAGTCTATAAGAGGAGAAAATTGAGACTGCTTATATAAGGTAACATAAAGACTGTACAGATTTGAAAGATTAAAAAAAATGAAAGATTACCTCAAAAATACTTGAAGCATTTCAGGTACATTTCAAAATTACTACAGATGCTCTTTGACTTACAATGGATTTGCAACCAGTTAAACCCATCATAAGTTGAAAATATTGTAAATGCACTTAATACACCTAACCTGCCAAATATCATAGCTTAGCCTAGACTACCTTAAATGTGCTCAGAACACTTACATTAACCCAAAACTGGGCAAAATCATCTATCACAATGTCTATTTTATAATAAAGTATTAAATATCTCATGTAATTTATTTACTACTATACTAAAAGTAAAAAACAGAATGGTTACATGGGTATTCACCATTAACGTACACAGCCGAAGCACAATGAAACACAGATGGGCATTTTGTAGATATGCGGGGATGTGAAAACACAATATCCAAAAGCACTGGCGACACATTATACTGTAGGGTACTGGTTGGTCACCTCATGATCACATGACTGACTGGAAGAGCTGTGACTGGCTGCCACTGCTGCCCAGCATCACAAGAGAGTATCTTATCACATATCACTAGCCCAGGAAATGATCAAAACTCAAAATCTGAAGTATTGTTTACTGAATGCATGTTGCTCTTGAGCTGTCATAAAAAAAATACTAAGTGGAACCACTGTAAGCCATGGACTGTCTATGGTTATTGCAGAGGGCAATGTACAGTATGGCATCATGCTACAAAGCAACATGCCCAAGAACTCATAGTTAGGCTACTGAACATGAATAAGAAAATGTAACACTGAAGAAAAACAAAATAGCAGGTCAATCCTAAATTTGATCTGGTAGGATTTTCTTAAGTCAGGGAGATGAGAATGGGCAAAATCTATTTGCTAATGAATGTTTTTTGATGAACTCAGAATTCCCAGACTTTCATCACTGACATTACAGGATATCTTATAAGAGATAATTGAAGAATATTAAAACCTGGGCCCAAAAGCTAAGAGAAAGAAGAAAGAAGACAGGAGGTACTTAAGAATACGGTAAAATGGCCCTGATCAGTGTGGCTCAGTTGGATGGGTGTCATTCAGCAAAGCAAAAAGGTCATTGGTTGGATTCCCAGTAAAGGCACATGCCTGGGTTTTGGAATTGGTCTGGTCAAAGTGCAAACGAGAGGTGGCTGATCCATTTTTCTCTCTCACATCAATGTTTCTCTCCTTCTCTTTCTCCCTTCCCTCCCCTCTCTCCAAAAGTTAATAAATAAAATCTTCAAAAAATATGCCAAAATTTTAAACAAAAAAAAGTTGTATTTATCTGAAATGGCAATATCCTATTGTTACTGAAATAAATTCGACCAAAAGGAATATGTACACTTCCAATGAAGTAAAACAAATTATTCAAGGCTTAGAGTAGTTAAAAGCAGTTAAAGATTAAAAAAAGGGGGGAGGGTCTAGCCCTGACTCACTTATGGTTATTATCTGAATTCTACCAATATGGGGCTCAGTAGGAATGCTTTTATAATTTTAGCTCAATAGGCCTAAAATTTTCAAAGGGAGTTGCAATAACCAAGGTAGTATAGGACTAAAAAGGTTGTTGAACAAAGAAATCGAGAGACAAGGGCAGAACACCAAGGCTGTGGTTACTATGCTTTGAGCTTTTTACACTAGAAGTAATACACTCTTTACAAGAGGCAATGCAGAGAAGTTGGACCACTAAATGTAATCTAGACTTACTGCAGGACAGAAGTACCAGAAGAAATGGAAATTAAAACCTTTTAATATGAAGGAAATCTAAAGGAGGAAACATGAAGTAAGACTTGGTGCCTGAGGCTGCCAACCATGGAAATTTGTATACTTTGTAAGACGGAGATTCTACTTCGAAAGTAGATTATGTTCAGGTTAAATGCTCCCACCCACAAAAATATGGTAAACATACAGTGGCACAATTAACCACTTCATGAATTTTCACAATACAAGTTAAAGACTTTGGCAGTTGGCACAACTGACTGGCACCCTGGTGAAGTCAAAACCGAAATTAACTTGGTACCATTTTCTGTAAATACATCTTCCCTCTGATACCACTAAATCCTACTGGTAAAAGTAATGTGAGTTAACTGTATTGTATACTAAATTCAAGGAATTACTAACGTTACTAAATCTAGTGGGTACTGAGCTGGGTAGAGTAATAAAATTTTTATCCTACTGACCTACCTGATTCTTCAAAAAGCAAGTACAAAAAGAGACTGGGGGTTAAATAATTATTCTTTAGAGATGCAAAAGAAGCCACTTCCAATCAGAAAAAAACAACCCAAGCTACAGCTCCTGAAAAATCCCTAAGTGTAACCATAGAGGCAAATGAGAAATCCACTGGCTTTGATTAAGCAATATTCTGGGAAGGGAGGAATTTGAGAACTTAACCACTTTGGACTCTAGACTATAATTTCTCTTTGTGAACTTGATAATTCATTTGATCAAATTAGACAGACTGTAATTTTTTTAATATTTAGTCCCCTGTTCCCAGGGGACATTTAAATTTAAATTTAATGTCCCCCATTAAATTTAAAAGGAAATTTTAAACTTGAAAATTATCATAAATAACTCACAAACACAGAAGCAGCCTTTATTACTGAATGAAGTAGTTTTAAAATGAAATTCTGAGTTCTATATTTTAATAAACTTTATCACCAGTTATCTGAGAATGCATGGTTCTTAAGTGGGATGAGTATCCTCAAGATTAATAAATATGTTCATTGTGACTAATGATTAGCTATTCTGTTGTTGTTTTTGTAGACTACATTAACTCTTCAAATCCAATAGTCAAAACTCCACTGTCAGATTCTTTAACTGTTCCTTCTACAATTTACTGTTAATACTATCATATTCCCAGTATTTACATGAGAAACCTAATGCGATTTCACGTAAGTCTTTGTATCTTGTGTCCACATTCAACCATCGCTAATTACTTCATTTTCATATTTCTTGCAAGTGTTCCTGTATCTCCATTTTCATTGCCACTACCCAACCAGGCCTTCGTCTGACCATCTTCTAAAATATTCTAATCACTTCCCTTTTTGTCTAAGCTTTCATTTTTTACCTCCTTTACTTAAAACAATATTTTAAGATTAATAATGGCACTGCTTTGCCCTTAAATCTGCAGATCTTCCTACAAAATTCAAACTCTTAAGCCAAGATCTGGACCAGTCCATTTTTCTAATCTTAATACCCATAAATACTTTTCCAAATGTATGTTCTAGTCCAGGGGTTTTCTACCTTTAGAATGCATCAGAATCATCTAGAAGGCTTATGAAAAACAAATTGCTGGGCTCCGGGCTAAGTATCAGATTCCGCAGGTCTGGGGTGGGGCCAATAATTTACATTGCTAATGGGGTTCAGGTGATGCTACTGCTGGTGAGGGAATCACACTTTTAAGAATCTCAACTGTAGACAACTAACCACCTGTTCATAAATACATCATGCTATCTACCTTTTTACAGATTATCTGCTGTACTTATAATGTCCTCCTACCTGTACACTTCCTTTTTCATGCCTACATTTTAATGCTAACAATTATGACTCAATTCAAATGTTACCTCATCAACTAAAACGTTCCCAAATTATCTGTATTGGAAGTACTGTAGTCTCTCCAACTGAACTTTCAGAGGACTTAAATATACACTGTTTTAGTGGTACTAATCATCGTTTTTCTGTTTTAGGGCTTATTTATATTTACTTATTCATTTATTCAAACCTTATGGATGCTCACAATGTACCAAGTACCCTAATTTCAGTTTCATTTTAAGAAAAATAGGTACAAATATATGTTACATGATGTTAAGTACCTTGGAAAACAGTACAAGAGAAAGTAAGGAGAAAAGAGAATGTTAGAGGTAGGATGCTACTGTATATTTTATCTGGAGTGTTCACAGAAGACCTCCGTCTCTCTCATAAAAGGATACTTGAACAAGGTTCTGGAGCAAACCATACAGAGATCCAAACAAAAATTGTTTCTGGCAGACAAAACAAAACCCAAGTGCAAAGATCAAGAGGTAGGAGCATACTTATTCAAACTGAAGAAAAAGCAAAAATGCTAGTGTAAGTTAAGGTAAGTAGTGGAAGCAAAGAGTAATAGATAAGCGTTGGATGAAAAAGTCCTGCAGTCCATTTTAAGGATTTGGGCTTTGAGTATGAGATAGAAAAGCATAGAATTTTAGAAGAGATCTCACTCATGTTCTGAAAAGAATCACTTTGGCTGTGGGAAGAATAAACTGAGAAAAATTAGAAGCAGGGTGATAAAATAATCCAGGGGAAAGATGACTGTGGTTTGGATCAAGGTCCTAACAGTAAATGCAGTACTTAGATACACGCCTTTTCTCCCTAACTAGATGATTCATTTCCTTGAGGGCAGGGGGGTTGTGACCTGTTCTTCCTAAATTCCCTCTAATTATTAGGATGAAGTTTTTCATGTAGCACACAACAAAATTTTTCTTCTGAAAGAAATACCTCATATGACACTTTTACTGTATAATACTTTATCTAGATCTATGCCTCAAATTCACTTGATTGATATTAAGGAAAGTAAATTATGTACTGTCAGACAGACATACATGCAGCATTCTATAAGCACCTATTAAATTATGAGCACTTAATAAGTTATTGAAGTTAACTTCAAAATATAAAACAGAGGACAAAGAATCTCAAAAGTTAAAAAAACTGCTTCAGTTAATACAGAAAGTTTTAAAGAAATTATAAATATAATTTTTTTACAAAATCAAGAGTTAAGAAGGCACTGCATAATAAGAGCTAAGCACCAACAAGAGAAACAAAAACTGCATATCCATTTTAAGTTCATAAAAACAGATGACATGGTAGGAAATCAACATAAGAAAGTTTGAATGAGTTTTAGGGTTCTTACAACTCAGTTTTACCTAATTTTTTAAAAAATAATTTCCTTCCCTCTTGATTTTTAAGTTATATACACTCACTGTAGAAAATTTGAATAATATATGAAAAGTCATCATTTAATTACCCATATGTAACCACTATAATGTTTGTATATTTCCCTTTTCTAATGTATGATCTGGTATTAGTTGTTTAACCTGAGTCTCAGATGCATCATTCACAAAATGAAGACAAAAATAGTATCCATCTCACAGGATTGTTGTAAAGAATAAATGAGAATCTAGGACAGGGGCTGACATACTTTTTCTTAAAGGGCCAGAAAGCAGCTTATGGGTCATACATTCTTCTCCAACCCAACTACTAAGCCCTACTGTATTATGAAACCAGTAATATAAAAATGAATGGGAATACTCCAATAAAATTTTATTTGCAAAAACAGGCAGTGCTACTTTTGTCCTAATAGTTTACAACAAAGGTCCATAATCTTTTGGTGTGTTTGTTATTGGGTTGTGTTTCTTCATCAGGTTTTGCAATTCTTAAGAGAATCTGTTAAAAACAAAAAATAAACAAAAAAACCCTTAGACCTGCTCACCAAGGATTACAAAAGTAACTTCTTGCAAATAATTTCAGAGAGTTTACAGACTTCCACAAGTATATGAATGGATCCTAAGGATTATCATCAAGAAATCCTTTTTCTGGAGAATTAGCTCACTTGATTTCTCTACAGTATAGCACTTTCCTCCTCTAAAATCCACCCAAAAGTATAGTGGGAATGGGTCCTACATTCAAAGCATGTAATCCTGCTACAAACAAATTTTCCCATATATTCCTAGGTCAATATAGTCATTGAAAACATTTTCAAGACTGAATAACATTTTTGTTCATAAGGAAGAGAGGTTTTAAACTATTTTAGATCTTCTGGTTGCTCTTCATTTTCGATTCATTCCTTTCATTAATTATAATTAATACTATGATGTATAGCTTTATGTTCAAATTTATATTTCCTCAAAAATTAATGCTATAAAGAAAATTACTAAGTCAAAAGGTACAAATTATTTTTAACATTTCTAATATATTTTGATGGATTATGGTCCAAAAAAAGTTGTGGTGATTTTTACTGCCAGCAGCTGAAAATCAGATATTCATTTCACCATACCTTCATGAGCATGGAATATAAATTTTAGACTTTACTAATGAGTTCCATAACCTGAGAAATCATTGGCTAATTTTCCAAAGCATGGTGAAAAAAGATAATAAAGTCTAAAACTGTACATCCATTGTACTCTGGATTAGGAAGCTTTCCAGCATTCAGGTTAAAATTAAATACTATGGAAAGATTGGTATTCTGAAATTGAATCATTTAAGATAACCATCTAAAACATATTCCATAGCCTTCTTCAAGAACACAACATAATAACATAACTTCTACTGGTTTGTAATTATCATAATTCTTGCATTTTAAGAATAACCACTATAGTGAGCCACTCCTTCTGAGAGACGTATATCCCATTAAGGTGGGTTTGAAAAAATAAAAGGGTTGAGAGTCACTTCTTATGTGGAACTTCCAATAGCTTGAGTTTGATTTTTTTCTCTTTACATTCATGAACATCTTTAGTTCCTGCTGCCTTGAGTCTTTTTAAATCACTTCTACTCAGCCAGTAACTGCTTTAGTACATATATAGAAAGATATGCATGGATGCTACAATAGATACCAAATGCATATTCCTAGATAAAAAATAATATATGTGAATATTGGAATAGCTAAGCACATGGGCTCATGACAGACAGACTGGCCAGACTGCAATCTATCACATACTATCACAATCTATCATTACTTAGTCAAGCCATTTAATCTCTCTCATCTTAGTTTCCTGATCTGTAAAATGAGAACAGTGACACATATCCTGTAGGGTGGTGAATTAAATGAGATAAAACAGGTAAAGGACCTATCGCAATACCTGATAACATGGAAAACAGTCAAAATATGAGTTATGTACATATAGAGAGCATTCCAATAAAATAATCTTCCAGGTATTAAAAACATAACACACACATACTGAATTATTGGCAACAGTATTAGTGAGTATTTAGAACACTTAGACTTTGGAGTAACCCAAACATATACTGGTTAATTTTAGTAAACTCCAGTTATGAAATGTCTATTAATATACTATGTACATGTTTTATTGGGACATTACATATAACCACATACAGACACACATTTTTTCACAGTACACAGACCAATGTTGTGCAACTATCTATTAATATCTACTAATAGAATCACTCCTTTCCCTTTTCTATCTTCTCTCCTTTCACTTCTCTGTACTGTACTCTTTTACGACAAATGGAACCAGAAAATGAGCCTGTCCCCTTCTTTCTCAAAGTTCATGAACTGGTCAATTACAGTATATTGCGTGTGCTCAACCCTGAATGACTGTAACTCATCATATTCTCCATGCCTTCTCCTATACAGATAAACACTGCTGAACAAAAGGACAGACTAGTGGTCACTCTATATTCATACTCAGCACATGCAAATGATTCTGTAGGTTAATTCAATCTACCTGTCTATGAAGTTACCATTTTAGAACTTCATTCACTTTGAATCTCCAACTACCCCCAGGTACTCTCAACAGATGAACCTTCCTCCTACCCCAAAGCTCCTATATAAAGCAACCCCTCCATTTGTATCTTGTCCTGCCTTCCCTTTACAGAATCTTATTTTATACATCATCCCTTCTTTCTTTTGTAGATTTGACTCTTTTCAAATGAATCATTCCATCTCATCAGATTTTAATCATGTCAAATTCTAACCAATTTTGTTGTAAATCCTCACATTCAATCCACGACCTCTCCAGCTCCCATCCACACCTTTCCTTCTCTTTTATAAGTTATCTTTATTTATTGTCTCTATTTCTTTGCCTCCTAGTCTTCAAAGTAGAAGACTACTTAAAGTCACCAAAGGCCACCATGTATCTCAGTGGATCAAGCTCAATGGCTTTTGACACCAGCTATCCTTTACTCCATCCTGAAATATTCCCTTCCCATGTCTTCTGTTAATACCACAGTTCCTAGGCTTTCTTCAACCTCTACACCTTTTCAGACTTCATTTGGAGATTCAAATGAAGACCATTTAACTGTGGAGTTACTGAAGGTTCACTTCTAGGGCCTCCTCTTTTCCCACTCTATATATGTCTGTATGTGAGCTCTTTCACAAACACGGCTTCAAATACCATCCACACAGGTTTTTTGACCAGACCTCACTTCTGAACTCTGGGTTCTGCAAATCCAGCTTTCTTTATCTCTCTTTGGATAGGAAAATTATCTTAAATTTCAACATGTTCAAATTAAATCAAAAATGTTATAGCAGAGTTCAACTTGCCCAAGAATCCAAAAATAAGCAAGCCTCTTATAAGCCTCCATTTTCTATTACAGTAGTCCCCCCTCACCCACAATCTCACTTTCTGGGGTTTCAGTTACCTATAGTCATCTGTGGTAACATCCAAAAATATTAAATGGAAAATTCAAGAAATAAACAACCCATAAGTTTTAAATTGCATGCCATTCTAAGTAACATGATAAAATCTTGCAGAGTCCTACACCATCCCACCTAGTATGGTGGGCCATACCTTTGTGCAGTGTGTCTACCTCGCTTCATCTTATCACACAGGCATTGTATTGTATCATCACACATCATCACAAGAGTGAGTACAGTACAAAAAAAATTTTTGGAGAGAGGCCACATAAATTATAGTATATTGTTATAATTACTCTATTTTATTGTTAGTTATTGTTGATAATCTCTTACTGTGCCTAATTTATAAATTAAAACTTTATCAGAGGTGCATATGTAAAAGAAAAACATGGTGTATACAGGGGTTGATACCAATGATGGTTTCTTGGAATGTATCCCCAGCAGATAAGGGAGACTACTGTATTATACACTTTTTTTCTCTGTAGGAGTTCTCAAAGTTATAACTGTATACAAAACAAGGACAATGCCTGTTTTATTACTATTGTATGCCCAATGCCTCACATAAGTGAAAAGCTTCAACCCTAACATCAATGACACCTTTTTCACTGCTCATTTTCACCACTGCTGTAGAAAGGTGAGAGTACTGAGTGTGTGATACAGAGTGTTAATGTAATGAACTTTAGAATCTTATGCATCACATTATACAGATTGACCTCCTCTCATATTTAGTTTGTTCCACCAGTGTTCCAACCATGGCTCTAACCAGATGACACTGACTGGGTCTCATCCTAGAGAGCAGATCCATACTGAACAGAGTGTACTGCTGAAATGATGAACTGACCTGTCAAAGAAATAGGGAGCCGAGAAATCAATGTAATATATATTACATGAAAACTGAAGGTTTTTATATTACATTCACAGTAAAATTACAAAAATTAAAAATACTCTCCAATTTAGACTAGGTACTACTGTAACTGATTTACAACATAACTAAAATTAATATTTAGTTAAATAAATTACTTTAGACTTTAAATGACCTAATGTCCTTACCATTACATATTAATATATGAAAATGGCATATCGATTTACCATATTTTACTGATATTTTATTTTTTCAAATACCTCATCAGATACATATTTTACCACAGTTTTCTAAAATTCACTTTAAATTTCTCTTTTTTACTTTTGTTTGTAATTGTTAAGATTTAGCATATTTGGGCAGAAAATCAAAAAGAATCATTGCCAGCAATAGTAGTACAACTGGTGACTGACTTCTGTTTGGCATAATTGCAAAATGACAGTATCATTAAAAAACTTAAAAGCAGTGAACTTCATTTAAATTTTTTCTCCTACTAGTTAATGTGGCAGATTGAACACAAATTTACTTCTGTTCTTATTCAAAAATGCACTAACAGTAAAAATATTTTTGTTGTAAAGGACCTAAACTCATAAGGAGGAAAACAATGAAAAAGGAGAGATGACAGACATTTAGGTAGCTATTATTTAGAAAGGAGGGAGGGAGTTAAGGAACAAGCTGATTTATGCTAAATCTCAAGAAGCTGAAACCATACTCCTCCAAAAGTGGAAGAAAAGGTAGAATTAAAAACAGAAAGATCAGTTGAACATCTCCTCCAGATCCCATTCCCTATTAGACCAGTGGAAACTAATTCTCTGGAGAAAATGAACTCATAATGGGGCATGGTTAGAGGGAAGGAAAAGGGGTACAGAGAACATGGGGCAAAACAAAGTGTACACATACTGAACAGTAAGATGGTAAGGCAATACCCACCCACCTCTCCCTCCATCAAGTAGGCTAATTAATCATATCTACAACTAAGAAAAGAATTATTTATAACCATAGAGGCAAATACCATAAAAGTTCAACAGATGCAAGTGATTGCTTTTGGAGAATATATGGGAAAGGGAAGAGACAGAATATGAATCGCTTTGTTCTTAATTATAAGCTGTGGGGTAAAAAAGTGGTTGCCCCTATAATATCCACTCTTGTTTTTTCCCTTCCTTACTAACAGAAGCACAGACATGTTTTTATCAGAGAAAAAATACTAAAAAAATCTCAAACATTCTTTTCACATGGGAATAACTAACAAGATGGAAGTGTAATAATTACTAAGATTTAGGACAAGATGTTTTTGGCTTACCCCTGAAAAAAACCTGATCTGCTACTTAGACATTAGGTGTGATGGCTGGAACTCCAGCAACTACTTTGGATCACAGGCAAACTTGAGATAAGATGATGAGGTAATGCCTGATACGAAAGAGCAAATGATAGTACAATAGTGATAAAACCACCATACCCCCATATTGTCTATTCAAGACTTTTCAGACAAGTAAAAAGTCACGTTCAAGCCAGGTCTCCATTAGAGGAAAATGCAATTCCTAATACATAAGTCTTGTATGACTTTTTAAACTAAGTCATAAAACACTTTAAAAAAATTAGAAGTAAAAGTTTTAATAATACCAATTAATAGCAGGAATTGTTAAAAAATGTATATTGTTATATCCTAAGAAACTACTCAAAGAACTATAAATATTATGTAAATTACCAAGACTAAGAGATAAGGATTGTGTTTTTCTAAAACAATTAAGACTTTAATTTCTCTAAAGGAAGAGACATTAGCATGTATTTTACAAATTATAAGGCAAACCCTTTTTTTCTGTTAGATTATCTGTTAGGCAACTATTAAAGTGCCTGGTACATAGTAATTGTTAAAATTTATTTGAGGATCATAAAGTATTCCTTTTCTACTTATTTATGTGTTACAGATATAAAGTACTTTTGAGATTTTATAAGTATTGCTATTGTTTCTCAAATAAAGAAGTTCCGAAGCAAGAGTAGAGCAAGTGTCTCAACTTTTGGCACTATTGATATTTTGGACCAGGTAATTCTTTTTTGTTGAGGCTTCCCTGCACATTGTAGGATGTTCAACAACATCCTTGGCCTCTACCCACTAGATGCCAATAGCAACCCACCCAATTAAGACAATCAAAAATATCTCCAGATATTGCCTATAATCCCCTGAGGGAAACAAAATCTCTAAGAAAATGTAGCTGTTGTTGAAAATCATTTGGTGCTTTATCATGGGCATTTAGGTTTTCTAGTTGAGTAACAGAATTTTAGAATTGTAACATTGCTAAGTTTCCTCTAAAGTTTATAGGGGGATACAAACTAGAAGTGACCTGCAGATTAGATTATCTCTAAGGTCCCTCTTAAACCTTCGAAGGAGTTCACATGAGAAATATTAACAACCTCTATCTATTTAAGTCTATCTATGTGCAAGGTATAGTACTGAACATTTCATATTCATTTTATACTCATGATGTCTTCACAGGATGACTATTAACCCCATTTTAGTAAGAAACAATTTTAAAATATTTTAATCAACATATCAAAGCGTTCCCAGAAATAATTATCATTCACTATAATCATTCTAGCATTGAATTAAAAAAGTACCTTAACTTGCTTCCTTTACAATCAATTTACAATAAAAAAATTCAATATATCTAGCAAAAAATATGTTGAATTATTATAATCTTCAGGAATGGAAGAAATGTTCACAACAGGTAACAAATCAGAGAAATAATAATCACACTGTTTCTTCAAATATTTTTTTACCCTTTGGCCTAATAAGAGTACTTTAAAATTTTTACATCCATAATTCCCTGAGTACTTCTAGTAATTATTTTCCCCTTTGCACAACTTACCAAAAACAATTCACTTCATAGTTATTTGAGAATTTATTCATAATTTTAATCTGCCTTTCAATATAAATGTAAGCCTGGGTTCAAATTCCAGCTGGTCTACCTACCAGAACTGAAGACAAGTTAACTTGTTCAGGCATCAATTTCAATTATGAAACTTGTATAACAGGACCTGAAGGCCTTAAGAGTTAGTAGGCCCTAAATAAAAATTAATTTCCCCTTCCTTTCATACTCACAGTAAATTAAATATCAGTTGGTAGCCAATTCTGTTTAAGAATTTGTTGAGAGTCTACTAGCAAGAGTTAAGGGAGGATGTGATAGGGGCAGTTAGTCAACATTATACCATGTAACTATTTGGAAATCAACACGTAAAATCTCCCAAACCCATCATCAGAAAAAATCAGCTGAAGCCTAAGGGAGTATTCCCTTAGTTTGAGATTTTATAAGTACTGCTATTGTTTCTCAAATAAAGAAGTATATCCTTAAATGCACTGAATGCATGCATAATTTATTACTTATCTATTGTCTTCTGTTTACTTTTCCTTATGGTAAAAGACACAAGAACCTCACTTGATGTGTTCCTTCCTCTCTCCCTTCACCCCCAAACTAACTACCCAGAAATTTTTATTCAGATTTCTCTCTAAAAGAAGGAAAATAAATTGGAGACTCTCTTTTCAGTGCCACAAGATTGTGTATGTAAGTCATATTTAGCTAACTATCACCCACCCAAGTGCATATAATCTATTTTATGGATTACTGAAAATTAAGTCATTTACTAATGAGTGCAAGTTACTTAATATTACTTTACCCTTAGTAAATATTAGGTAATCAAATGTTTAAAAACGAAATTTGGGGAATTAGATTACATAATCCACTCTTCCCTTACTGGCAAATAAAACATAACTACTATACTGTTAGAATTTTACTGATCTATGGATAAAATTCAACTTAATACGGGTAATCTTTTATTCTATCTTAAAGTTTCTTTGTAATGACTATTAGAATTATCTCTCCTTTTTTTGCATGTTTTATTTATTTTTTTAGAGAGAGGAGAAGGGAGGAAGAAAGAGAGGGAGAGAAACAACCATGTGTGAGAAAAACATCTGTTAATTCCCTCCAGCACACCCCCAACTGGGGACCTGGCCCCCAAGCCAGACATGTGGCCTGACTGGGAATAGAACAGACCTCTTTTGGTTTCATTCACAGGCCTGCACTCAATCCACTAAGCCACACCAGCCAGGGACCTATCTTAAAAGTTTTAATGCAAAAGGACTTGACAAAGCTCACCTGCAGGATGGAACCAAAACCTAAGAACAGATCTATTGCTAATCAAGATTATTATAAAATATGTAATGAGGTTTCAGGTAAAAGTTGGTAACCTAAACGTATGTCAATATAACTTAACTCATAATTTAGCAATGTAAAAATAAAAGTTCATTAAGATCTTTTTTCCTGTTTAGTTTTTTTTCCTTGTAATATTTAGGTGGCAGTGGAGTTTTTAAAAATACAATCAACTTCATTTGTTCTTAATTTACTATCACTGTTCAGACACTATATTTCACAGGCTAAATTTATCCATCTGTTCTTAAAACTGATTTGAAGAAATATAATAAGCATAGTTAAACATTCTCCAAAAACACTCTGGCCCTCCAATAAAATTTCAATGCAATTTCAGCAATTAAAGGGTTATCTGATCAAGTAAATTAAAGTTCAAGGTAGCCAAAATCAAGTTGCTCATTAATGATAACAAGAGCAAAACACAGGAAAAAGAGACTTTCAACCTATGAATATACGTATTTTAAAAAATCAATTATAATCTAATTTTCATAAGTTTAGAATTCTTGTAGATACAAAGTCTACAGACAACATGGTTTCCAGATGTAAAACATACAGTTATAAAACAAGTACTGTAAAGCCCCTGAACCTCTAAACCCAGTGAATGCCAATACCATACATACATACATACATACATACATACATAAATAAATAAATAAATACACAAACAAGCAAAAATACATTTTCAAGAAAGTCGCTAAATAGAGGGCAATGCGGCCCTGAACTGGTGTGGTTCTGTGGGTTGGGAGTGGTACTGTGAAGAGAAAGGTTTCTGGTTAGATTCCCGGTTAGGGCAAATTCCTGGGTTGCTGGTTCTATCCCTGGTGGGGCTTGAGCATGAGGCACCTATCCATGTTTCTCTCACTCATGATGTTTGCCTCCTCTTTCTCTCTCCCTTCGCCTCTCTATAAGTAAATAAACAAATAAATAGGAGACCAATGTCAAACAAAAACGACACAACCTTTATACCAAAACAATTTCCACCTTCAAGCCAACTTATCTATGGTGGGGAAGGAGGAATGAAATACAAATCAAAAGATAATTTAAAGTATTAAAATTTTACCTGAAAATTTCAACTCCATCATTTTCCTTGCAATGCGTGGGAAGGCATAAAACAATTTCAGCAAATATGATGCTTACTTCTGTTAACTTTATTTCCTACTTGTTACCGAATGAAAGCGCTAACTTTACAAAATATGTAAAGAATCCAAACCCTTCATATATTCATTCATTTAATTACTATCCCCATATGATAGAAGAAGAAACTAAGGCACAGAGAGATTAAGTAACTTGTCCAAGGTAACAACTAGGAAGTGTTGGAACCATGATTTAAACCCCTATATACATGCGAGATAATAAACAAAATTTTTTAAACAAAGGAACGGGGTGAAAAAAAAAGTAAAACTTTTTTCCAAAACAGTGTGCAAGACAAGACTATTGTGAATGAGAACAAAATGTTTAGACTATAAATTTATGTAGATGTAAACGTAAACTACACAACTTTTACCCCCAAACAAGTATTTTGGTGCTATAATATTTGATGATGGTCAAACGCTTTAACCTACAACAAATTGTAGTGGTGGTCGACCAAGTAAACAATTGGTTTTTACGGTTCAGACATTGTATTTTATAGACTAAATAAATGCATTGTAATTTAAAGAGCAGGGACGGGGGAGTGGGCATAGTGATGTAACGGGAGCAATAGCTTAAGGAAAATTACTCTATTATCAGTTAATTAGAAAATAGAGTGAGTGTATCGAGGAAAGGGGTAAGAAAAGATGACAATCGCACTGTCTTAACCCTACCTACTAAAAAAGTGACTAAATCACCGTGGGTCAGCGCCCAGAACTGGCCCAGTGCAGTCTCCAGAGGGGATGACAGGAGACCCTACCAGAGGGGGAGGGGTGGCGATGACAGGAGAGCGAGCAGCAGAGAGATGGCAGGTCTCCGATCTCCGAAAAAGGGGAGACTAAACGGGGCAAGGCGCGGAGAAGAGAAGACAGGAAATGTTGCCCGAGTATCCAAATGAAGTGGGAAGGAACAGGGTAGGAAACACAAGAAGGCGGGACCCTCAGGCAGAAAGGGGTCGGTTTGGGGAAGGGGAGGTATGTCAGTATTACAGAGCCTTCCTGCCAGCTGACCCTCCTTCTCTAGCCCCTCTAACCCCGGCAAACTCTACTTTCTCAGCAACCCTAAATCCGCGGGTCATCCTCCTCCCTCTCCTGCCCCCCAAGCCAGATACGGAGGACAGGGAGCTTCATCCTCACTCTCCCTGTTGAGCTGGTACAGTGAACGCCGAACACAGCCCCGATTCGAGGACGAGAAAGCCAGGAGACGCAGGGAGGCCCAGAACCCGAGTGACAAGTCCGAGCGGCCGACAGGCGCCTCACCTGACAGAAGCGTCGGCAGTAATCCCGACTGCTGATCCCCACGACGCCGCCACCGCAGCTGCTGCCGCCAGTGCCGCCAGTGCCGTCGCCTGGAACTCTAAGCCCCGCAGGGCCTGGCGGGGACTCCACAATGGCCACGAGCTCTTCTCCGAGGCGTTCGGCCTCTTGGTCGCTCTCTTCCTCCGCCATGAGGCTCTCACCGCCCAGCGCGTACCAGCCCCTGCGCCGCCGCTGCCGCTACCGCTGCCTCGGCTAACCTCCTCCTCTAGTTCCCTCCCCCTTCCTTCAGCCCCTAGCGGACAGGGGCCTCCCGTCTAGCTCTACTTCCGGCTCCGCCCACCCACGCCCCCAGTTTTCATTGAAGAAACACAGCCGCCAATCATACACATGACCGCCTCTCCATGACTATTGGTCAAATTAACCGCTTGTTTGATAGACCCGCTGTCCATTGGTCACTGCTGCTCGGCGGTTGCTGGGGGCCGCCTACGAGCTTTGCCACTGGCGGCGCAGGAGGACGGGGCGCGGTGGGGGACACGGCGGCCGCCGCGGAGCTCCACCGAGCAACGGCGGCGGCGGCGGCAGCGGGGACTAGTCTTCCTTTTCCCTTACGCCCTTGCTCCTTTTCTTCTTCTTCCTTTCCTTTCCCACCGGACTTCGTCCACTTCCTTTACCTGCTGCCCGGATCCTACGGTAACGTGAAGCTTGGGAAGCCGAGGGTGGGCCCGGCCGTTCGTGCAGGCTTCGGGCCCGGGGCCTTCCTTCGGAAGCAAGACCCGGGGGCGGATCCCGGGCGTCGTAGTCGGCGGGAGGAAGAGGGAGGAGACGGGAAGCCTGTCAGCGGCCGCCTCCGTCTGGCGCAAACCGCCTCCTCCCCAAGACGGTCGCCAACTCTGCTGTCGAGTTGCCGGGCCCACGGCAGGCAATTGGGACTCGGCCCTATCCAGTTACCGGGACAGGGGCGGTGGGTCGCCGGCGTGCCAGGGTTTGCGCGGGAGGAGGGAGTAGAGGCTGCGAGAACGTCCCGCGCCGGCCTTTCTCTTCATCTCCAGAACCCTGGGGCGTGGGAGGAGGTGCAGAAGCGGGCGGGACAACTGGGAAGGGAGTGGGTGGAGGAGTATTGAGGTAAACGTTGGGATCCGGATACGCTGTGTAGAGCTTCCTAAGGGGAGAGGTTTCAAAGACACCTGTAAAGTGGCAGTTGTTGACATTTTTATTCACTCTTATTACACCAAGTTTTCTTTCCATTTGCTTTCGTGTTTTACAGTGAAGGCATGACTTCCCAGTATCGCATGGAAAACGGGGTGCAAGCCCAGAAATTATTTCCTCATCACCACTTGTTGAAAAACTGATTTGAAAAGTCTCCGGTTTGAACAAACTGAAAGTGCCAGGATTTCGTGCGTCTCTGGTTTTGCGCTGGAGACCCTTTACTACTAAATATCAAGACGAAAGAAAAAACTGGAAACCAATCCGGTAAACATTCAAAACTTGAAAACTTCTAATGACTTTTATTTTGCTCAAGTAAATGATTTGCTGCTTCTCTTTTGTGGGCTAATTGCTGCTCTTTTTAACTTCCGCGTTTAAAATATCTTCACCTCTTTTTGAAAACACTTTTGTTCTTCAGGTCTGTAAACTCGAACTTCCTCTACTGGGTGGGTTTTGCCTCTGCAGTGACACAAACAGACTTAGTTACAAGACACTGGGATAGGCCTTTCGCATCATCACAAGTGATTGAGCATTTTATGCTTCAGAGAAAAACGAACATGTTTTTTAAATTTGAAATTCAACTAAAGACAGAAAACTTTTCAGAGATTTAGGTGTTACTGGATACAAATAGTTAATGTTTTGCTGATTTGCTATAGGAATGTAAAATACAAACCATTAACTTAAAGTACTGATGTATAATGGTAAATCACTAACTAGTTATTAGTCAGGAATTATATCTGTATTATCTGCCATTGAAACCCTATAGCCAAAGACAATATTTGCCACATGAAAGTCAAGCATTAAATAGATTTTTAATTGGCAAAAATAGAATTAAACCTATCAAAACCTAAGTTTTATCATACTTTACAGATTTTCTGGGAAATATTAAGTCCTCTGAGTTTGTGTCCATAGGTGTCTAACACATTGGGAAGTTACAGTTCTTTTGAGAGAGATTTCATGTTACCCACCTCTGAATTCAGTGGTATGGATTAACACCATTGTTTCTGATTACACTTATAAAGCATAATTTTTCAGAACACACTTGAGAATTTGTCTCTATCATATTTATACAGAACAGAGTTCCATCTTGAATTCTGTGGAATTCGTTTTTTTAAGGTTTATTTCAGGGGAATGATCATAAAAATGGGAATCGCAATGATCATAAAAATGTGTTATTAGGATAAATTTAGAAAGTATTAAGCTGCTTCTGAGTTAAATGTTTGGGAAAATTGGGAAGGTATTTTACTTATTTCATCAACAAATTGTACTTGAACATCCATTATATACTAGGTACTATGGTAATAAGTTCTTAGTTTTGTTCTAACTTGCTAGTTATTAATGAAATAAGTATTAACAAATGTAAGTATTTTTAATGAAAAGGGAAAAGGTGTAAGGAAAAGCACTTTGTATATGTCTTGATCACTTCTGAAAACTTAGAGGTAGGTACATTCGCATTAAAAAATGATTTTCTCTGAACTCTATGTTGACTTGAAATTTTAATGATGTTTCTGATGTTGATTGTGTTTTTTTCTGTCTTTTTTGCTTTTTTACTTTTTTCTCTGAGCAGTTTTGGAAATTTATATTTTATCTTCATATAGAATTATGGCAGTTACACACATGTTTGAACAAGCTTTGTTTACAATTACCTATAGTTATGTTCCTAAAATGAGTTGCCTCAAAACTGTAAAGAAAAAGTAGCTCTTTTAAACTTGAATATACATCTAAATTGTATAAAATTAATATAATACCCTAAATATAACCTCATGAGATTTTTCTAAAAGATAGTGGCATCTGAGATAGTTGCAGTTCTTTTTTAATAGTTTCAGTTTATTTGAATGTCATCAAAATCAAGGAATGGATGTAGTTGTTACTAGTAATGGACACACGGTTCTATTAATTTAAATTTAGTTTTCTGAAATCTTTAATCTTAAAAATGTTTATACTTGTTATTGTTAATTGCTTCCCAAATCAGCTGTTGCTATAACACTTATATTTTCTCTTATCTTGAAAGAACCTTATTCAAAGTCAGAATGGAAAGATTTGTAGTGACCGCACCACCTGCTCGAAACCGTTCTAAGACTGCTTTGTATGTGACTCCTCTGGATCGAGTCACTGAATTTGGAGGTGAGCTGCATGAAGATGGAGGAAAACTCTTCTGCACTTCTTGCAATGTGGTTCTGAATCATGTTCGCAAGTCTGCTATTAGTGACCACCTCAAGTCAAAGACTCATACCAAGAGGAAGGCAGAATTTGAAGAGCAGAATGTGAGAAAGAAGCAAAGGCCTCTAACTGCATCCCTTCAGTGCAACAGTACTGCGCAGACAGAGAAAGTCAGTGTTATCCAGGACTTTGTGAAAATGTGCCTGGAAGCCAACATCCCGCTTGAGAAGGCTGATCACCCAGCCGTCCGTGCTTTCCTGTCTCGCCATGTGAAGAACGGAGGCTCCATACCTAAGTCAGACCAGCTAAGGAGAGCATATCTACCTGATGGATATGAGAATGAGAATCAGCTCCTCAACTCACAAGATTGTTGACCAGGAGGTTACCACCCTTGTGATCAAGATAAATAATGTGGAGTATTAAGGTTATGTGTTAATTGTATGGTTAATTTTATATTTATTTCATTTAAAATCATGTGATGCAGAATAGTTTGTCAATGTGTATATAGTTGCAGGCAAAAAAAAAAACCAACTCGTCATTATACTTACTGTTAATTTTAGTCACCAATGGTGTAAAGCAAAACTTAGGGTTTAGAGTGTGCTAGAATACCTTAAACCTGATGGTTATCTTTAAAATTGAAGGTTTTTCTCCTAAAATGTTTGTGCATGGAAGAGGTGCCCTGCTCTTTTACCTTATTGTCATGTATGATTATTCCTTCTGAGATTACTTAATTACTTGGATTGAAGGCTAGCCTAGGAAATTGAAGCTGCTGCCAGGCAACACTACTCACAGTAACTTAAAGGAATTATTTCTGATTACAGGATCCTCCTCAAAATGGAAGGGATGGTGGACAACTGTTGTTGTATATTCAGATCCCTAGCAGAAAATGACTGTTTATTTCAAACTGTGTTTTACTTGTATATGATGTAGTTACTTTAACTATCCTTTTCCCCCATTTTAAAGACTTACTGTTATATTTAGTAGCAGCTTCAAGTGACCAAAAGACTAAAATCTTTTCATGTCAGTGCCAAAAGCCATAGGGAATTTTGCAGTGGCATGATTTTAGTCTTATTATGAACACAAATTTTTGAACTATAACTTTTGTTTCAATATCATTTTGAGTTTGTAAGCTTTTTTTATTCATGTTAAAAGACTTCAGGATGGTCATTTTAATTTAAAAGGGTAGACATTTTATGATAGTTTTCTGTTTTTACAGAAAATTAGTAATTTTTTGGCTGACAGATCAAAATAAGGAAGTTACTTTCTATACATTAATTTTTCCACATGGTTTCATAAGCATTTATTTAGGATAAGCAAACTAGAAGCAAGTTTACTTTCACTTTTATGTGCTTTGCCTCTGGTGGTACAAGGTTTTTAATGGATAGTAAACAATTGTCTAAAAATACTGGCAAGATTTTTGTAGGGAAGATCTGGCAGTATCCTGCAAAACTCTTTGGATGAGAAACTAACCAGTTCCATTAGAGATCAACCATGTTTAGGAAATGATCTCTGTCTAAGTCTCACTATTTAAGGTTATCAGAGACCCAAAGTATATTTTTTTAAAAACTAACAGCTGAAACGTGGCGTAGAGCTTTAAAAAAAAAGAACTTAAGTTCTTTGAAAGCATTCAAGTTAATATACTTACAAAATATATTTCTACTACAAAGCACTGACAAATGATGCCCTATGTAACAGCTGGAGTTTTATGTATAAGGTTATTTTATCACAAATCTTAATTAAAAAGAAAAAAGCCAAAGTGAGTAAGAAGAAGGTTAGACTTTATATTTTTCAGTAACAGTTTTCCATGTATAAATTTCTTTTACAGACATAAGTTCCTAGCAGGTTGTCAAAGTATCTACCTGATTTTAGATTTGATGTGGATTTCGGGAGGCGGGTGGTTTCTTAGTTTGCTTTAATTTTAAAATAAGCCTGCCACCAAAAAAAGTCAAAATTTAAACTACCAGTTTTTCTCATGTTCAGTTATGTTAAAATAGCACAATAAATGCTTAAAGTAGTGCTGTCATTAATAAAGCACGTAACCGAGGAGACCAGCATGTACTTTGCTTTTTCTTCCTCTACTAAAGAATTGGTAGGAAACCATGTTTAATTTGAATTATCTGTGATGGTAGAAAGTCTTAAGAAGCTGGGAAAATAATTGAGTTTTATAGCACTATTTTCAGAATACAAAAATAAGTTTAGATATGTAGTCATTGTAATTTTTCAAAATTCCATGTGATTCACTAATGTTTGAATATTAATTTACACTGATAGCAAACCTGTAATGGCAGAACAGCTTTGAGTAATCCTAAACCATAAACTGTATGACGTTCCACTGGAAAAACAACACCAATAATTCACCTTTACGTTGCTAGGATTTGATGATTATTTAGGTCTGTATGTCTTAATGTATTTCACCAGGCTCCAAACTATTCCCACATACTCTATAATATCTAGGGGCATAATCCATCCTCCTGTTAGGATTATATCATGTCCTTAGAAGCGTTTTTTCATCCTGTTGTGGAGGTTTAATGTGTTTCTTTACTTCATTATAATACTTTTTGTTTCCTGCAACTGGTTAACTTTGTCTTATAGTTAAATAGATAAAACAGAATGATTGTTTTAGCCTGCTCAAACATAAAAGTCTGTGAAACCATGGTTGGCATATATTAGATAACAGAGAGAATATCTAAGGTATATACTCCTGTGAGGTGTAGTGGATGTGTGTAAAGAAGCTTTTAATCTTAACTATATAGTGTTAGTGTGATGCTATACTATTTGGAAGAATAGCATTTTCTATTTTATAAGTTGTATGCATAAACATAAGGTTTGTAATGTTTCATTTTATAAACTGCCTTCTTCAATACATGCTTATCTGTTAATAGTGTTTTCTCAAAGTATAGTAGTGTGTCTTCCAGAATTTCACTTTAGTAAATAGTTCCTAGGTAGTTGAAATATTAAATTACTCGTTGGTTTTTTTTTGATTATATGGGGCATATAGCAAGCCTGAAGGACATTGCAATCATTTCTTACAGGGTGGAAATTTGGAAAGATTGTGTATGAGAGCCTAAATAGTTATTCTTATTCATTATCATCTTTGGATAAGACTTTCTTTTCTAAACAAATACTACTTCCAGTTAATGCATTTGGTTCTACTGACTTTTCAGTGACCAGAAAACTTTAAAGAAAATGTTTTGCATCTTAGAATTGTAACAAATTAAGTATTGGCTGGGATTGTTCTGAAGTATTCATTGCTTAGAAACTGTTGTAAGTAACAATTGGCAAGATCTCAAAGCAGAAAGTTCCATGTTAAAACTTTTGCCTGAAAACATTTGTATGTGTTAATGAAAAACACATTTAAACAAAATAAAATTTAAGGTGACCCAAAATGAAAGCCACAAGAATTCATTTGGTGCTTAGTCTTTGCAAGGGCTCTATGTGGATTGACTTGCCCCAACTGCCTTTAAAAATGAGTACATATCACCTTCATTAAATAGTAGATTTGTTCTATAATTTCATTGAAAATCTTAGCCTAAAAGTAATTGCTTTAGCTTCTGGTCAGCACTGATTAAAATGTGAATAGTGAAGTGGCTATCTTAAACCTTGGTTTATCAGAATCCATACTACCATAGACTTCTGGGGTAAATACAGTTCTTGCCTAGTGGTATTCCACTTGTATCCAGAATACTGTATTCATTAAAATTTTACTATGTTCATTTTTGTACTCCTGTGCTTTTTTTTTTTGCTCATGCATGTGTTAGTACAAATGTGTAGCTTTTCAAGTTTTGTCTCTGTGACATTTAGAAATAAATTTCAAAGAAAATTTGTTTCAGAAGTTTTTGAAAGCACATTTTGTTTTGTGAATGTAACATTTTATAATTCCAAAAGATAAACAAAATTTTATTATTTTTTATCTTTCTGTGATATCTCTATGGTTATTCATACTAAGGCCCATATAAAAGCATGTATTATTTTGTTAGAATCACATTATAGACACAAATAGCCCTTTTCTCCGAATATTATATAGGTAATATTTAAATAAGCTTAATCAGTGCTTTTAATTTTCTACTTTTAGAAATACCAATTATCAAAGATGGGCCTAATGTGCATCTCAAGTTTTATTGGGTTTTGAAAGATTTTCTATGTTCTTACTTGCCACTAGGGGCAAAAAAAAAAAGGCTGAAAATAGCCTTGCCTTTTTAGTAGTGTTACATAGTAATTGACTTTTATGTTTTCTGGAATCAGAATCATAGAAAAGACCTTAAGAAATCAGTTAATACTTAAGCTTCCAGTTAAAAATCTCTAAGCTGTCAGAGACCTGTCTTCATTTTTCCTAAAGAATCTCATTATAATGTTTATTAAATATAAACCAATTGACTATGTGTGCTTCTGGGTCTCATAACAGTTCCTTTTTGTTTTCATGTGTAAATTGTATTGCATCATACACCTGAAATGTATGTCATGGTGAAAAGATTCTCCTGGGATCAGACTAACTAACCTAGCTCTGTAGAATAGGACTGACTTATAAATGGATACATTTCATATATATGTCATGACTTTTTATCTGATTACCCCTCCAATATGTTTCATAATTTTAACCAGTTTATGTGCATATTATTTAGAGGAGTGCTTATTAGCTCTCATTTAAATGTTAGATCTTTTAAAACTCCATGTCTCCGAGTCCTTGGTTAAATTTGAATAATATACAATCAACTAGTATTATTGAGTACTATCAGGGTCCCTATCGTGTGCCTGATACTGCTCTAGCCAATGGGGACACATCAGAGAAAATTTTTAAGTCCTTTTATTTCTTTCTAGTAATGATCCATTGTCCCAATATGGAGATAAGGGTGCACATTGTTAAGCAACTCCTTAAGCATTCTTCATGAGACTAGTCAATTACCAGCCAAATAGTTATCACTAGTTTCATCTCAAAGTCTTAAGTGGTCTGTATATTCTTTGAAAATCTGATAGTCTATAATCTATGAAATGTCAATTTCTAGATTAAAATCTGTTGAGGAATGGGATTAATAGTTTAAATTTAAATGCCTATAAAAAACAATATGCCCCACATTTTAATTCAACGCCCATGGTAAATCAAGAGTTTTATTGAATATTAGTTATCAAGATAATCAACTGGTGTACCTAATCACACATTAACTAATGATTATCATAATCATTTTTTGGTAGAAAATATGTTTTTATTGAAACAGTTTCTTTATTAACAATGGAGCAAAGTACAATTTGACTCAAACCTGCCCAACAGTCTCAACTGTTACTGAAAGAACTCAAACATATGGGATAGGGTGGGATCCTTAGGTCTCATTTCTGCTAAGGTGGCTGGCTATTCTGTGTATTAGATGACAGACTATAAACTTTTCTGTTTAAGCATAGAAGGAAATGTAAGACAATGTAATGGAAAACATTGTTTTTATGTCTTTTTCCTCTGAATTTTTTCTTACCATGCTCATGTAGTACCTATCCAATTGTAATAATATTATGCATTATTTTGAATCTAGCTGATTCTATTTTTACGACATATCCTACAGAACAAAACAACCAACGTAAAGATATGTAAAGGCGAGTTCATTTTAATACCACATAGTACATACTATTAATGTTCAACTAAGAGAATGGTACAAAATTTATAACACATCCATATTATGGAGACCTTAACTGATCTAAAAGTATGAATCAGAAGAGATTTCTATAATACTGCTAATTTTTTTAAATTACAGTGTATTGTCTCACTTTTGAGAGGAAAAACTACTAATACAATTACAGTATGTATGAAGTAATCAACACACATTTTATGTTACAATCACTGACAATGGTGATATTAAATGGGGTAGAGGAGATTTGCCTTTTTTAAAACACACGCCTGAATATTCAGTTATTTACAACAAGCACATGTTATCTTTGTCACATACATAAATATGAAATAAACTTTTATTGAAACTTGCTCACACAATAGTTACATCCAAGTTGTAAAGAACAGCAATATCACAGAATGTATCTACCTTATTAATGAGAATATTAAAGAATTTCAATTGATGAACAAATATTTCAAAATATCTTTTTAAGTTCTTTAAAACTTACTTTTACAAAATTTAGTTGCACATTTACAAAGTTCTCTTTCCCAAGATATTCCTTACTAAGTATGTAATGAAGTCAATTTCAGAGCTATTTAATATCCTTGTACTTTTTTTCTGTAACTGCCTAAACATTTTAGTTGTTCACAGTAATTGCACACATTACACATTGTACTTCAATAATGCTTAAAACAAATTTAATTAGTGCTAAAAACCAGTATACATGTTTCAAAATTGGTCAGTTAAGGGAAATACAATGAATGTCATAAAATATCAGGTAGTTCTTAATAACTTATAAGTTCTATATAACACCTTAATTTCCGATTTCAAAAAATCAGCATTTGATTAGAATTGGAACTTCGTGTCTTCTAACTGTTATCTAAAACTCTTTCACCAGCATACACAATAAAGATTGTTATTTTGGAACACACATTACAGTATTTTGAATACTCATCTTCTCCTGGGGGATATCTAACATCTCCTTGCTTATTGATACAACAATAATTTGTTTACTACCGGTATATCAGTGACATAAAACAATCAAGTTGCAATCTTTCTCCATATCAATGGCTATCTGTTCTTAATCTTTCTTTTCTGTCTGATTTCTTTTGTTCACAAATGCTTCTTCATCTTTACTCCTTGTCTAACTGTTTTCCTTCCACTCTTTTAAAAAAATACATTTTATGATTATGCAGTTACGGTTGTCTCAGTTTTTCCCCCTTTGCCTCCCTGTGCCTGGTACCCCACTTCCCTCCAGCAATAGCTCCACTTAGTTCATGTCCATATGGGTCATGCATGTAAGTTCTTTGGCTTCATTTCCTACACTGTTCTTAACATCCTCCTGTAAACTTTATACCTACAAATTATGCTTCTTAATCCCTGCACCTTTCCCCCCATCCTCCCCATTCCCATTCCCAGCTAATAACCCTCCAAATCGTCTCCATATCTATGGTTGTGTTACTGTTCTGCTTATTTGCTTAGTTTGTTTTTTTAGATTTGGTTTTTGATACTTGTGAATTTGTTACCCTTTTAACATTCATAGTTTTGATCTTTTTCTTAAATAAGTCTCTAACATTTTATGTAATAATGGCTTGGTGATGATGAACTCCTTTAGTTTTTTCTTGTCTGAGAAGCATTTTATCTGCCTTTCCATTCTAAATGATAGCTTTGCTGGATAGAGTAATCTAGGTTGTATGTAGGTCCTTGTGTGTCTTGGTTGGCCCTCTTTGAGTCCAACTTGTTTGGGACACTCTGCGATTCCTGGACATGTATGTCTCTTTCCTTTGTAAATTACATGTATGTCTCTTTCCTTTGTAAATTAAGGAAGTTTTCTTTCATTATTTTTTTCAAATAAGTTTCCAATTTCTTGCTCTTTCTCTTCTCCTTCTGACATCCCTATGATTCAGATGTTTGTACTTTTGGAAATGTCCCAGAGGCTCCTTATACTATCCCTTTTTTGTTGTTTTTTCTTCTTACTGTTCTGGTTAAATGCTTATTTCTTCCTTATGTTCCAAATCATTGATTTGAATCAGGCTTCCTCCCCTCCACTGAAGGCCCCCAATAGATTTTTCTTCATTTCACTTAGTGTAACTTTTATTTCTTCCTTTATGTTATTGCTGTACTCTATGAGTTCTTTGAGCATCCTGAAAACCAGTGGTTTAACTCTGTATCTGTTTTTTGGGGGGATGTCCGACCTTTTGGCATCTCTGGGCCATACTGGTAGAAGAGTCATTTCAGGCCACACATTAAATACACAGACACTAACGAAAACTGATGAGCAGAAAAAGGTTTTAAGTAAATTTACAATTTTGTGTTGAGCTGCAGTCATAGCCATCCTGGGTCACATGTTGAACAACCCTCTTAGCTCTTTTTCTGGGGTTTTGTTCTATTCTTTCGGCCCATATTTCTTTCTCTCAATTTGGCAGCCTCCCTGTGTTTATTTCTGTGTATTAGGTAGAGCTGCTTTGTCTCCCTGTCTTCCTAGTGTGGCCTATTGTAGAAAAGACACCTATAAATTATGTGGGGCAGAGCCTTAGGTAATCACCAGGGTGGGGCAACCCATTTCACTGCTTTGTGGCTCTGTGTAGAGGGAGGTCTCAGAGAGGAGACAATGCCACTGCCTCGCTTCTGGAGGTTTTCCCAGCACACACCCAGTTTCCAGTCATTTCACCCACTCTCCATGTGCGATTGGCCCCTTCCAGCTGTTGCCCTGGTGGTGCATCTCAGAGTGGGTGGGTTTGCATACACTCTGAATCTGTGTGGGCCCTTTAAATGGACTCTCCTGAAAAACCTGCGGTTTCTTCTGCTGCACCCACCACCCCTGGATTTTACAAACAGAAGTTACGGGGATTTCTCTTCCCAGTGCTGGAACCCTGGGCTGTGCAGTTTGTCCTGGGGCTGGGATCGCTTGCTCCCAAGGTAACCCTCCTGATTTTTATCCACCATACCTAAATGTGAATGTGGGACCATCCATTCCACCACTCCCACAGCCTCTCCAAGCTTTTCCACTGTCTCCGGACTCTGCCCCTCCTACATGTCTGGATGAATGTGGCTTCTTTAAATCCTTTGTTGTCCCATTTCCATACAGTTTTATTTTCTGATGCTCTTGAGTGTTACTTTTTTTAACATCTAGTTGTAATTTGTTCTATGGTTGTGTGAGGAAGTGAAACATGTCTACCTATGCCTCCATCTTCACCAGAAGTCCCTTTGTCTAACAATGCTGCACCTTTCATTAAAACACAAGCAATCACAAGAGCTTTAAGTAGCAAATTCATTTTAGAATCCATATAGTCATGTCTAACTAACCATATCTTATGGTTAGATATACCACAAAATGCATATTTTTGTAATTCACACTGCAAATACTGCCAAAAGCTGCATCTAGTGTCTTCATGAAGTTATGCACGTACGTGACTTCATATTCTAATTTCTATAGAAATAGGTTTTACAAATAAAATTAGCACTACAAATAACTGCATAAATCTTAAACTCACTAAGGGTCTTTTACTGTGTCTGTCACATTTACTTTTGTGTTTGTTAACCAGTATCAATAATGATGCTAACACTATAAATATCTGATTGACTTAATCTGGTATTTTAATCTGCTTCTACATTTTAATTAATTAATTTTTTATTGATTTGAGAGGGACATGTTCCACTTATTTATGGATTTATTTGTTTATTCTTGCATGCCTTGATGGAAATCAAACCTGCAAATTTGGTGTATAGGGACAATGCTCTAACCAACTGACCTACCCAGCCAGGGCCTTTATTTTTATAAACATAATACATGCATATAGTTTTAAAAGTTAGATAATGCTAAATGACTTATAATCAGTAATCTCTGCTTCACCCTCTCACCCTTCGCTATTCTGTAAATTCTCCCATCATCTACTTTAAACCCTTCCTGTTTGTGCTTCTACTTTTATGTTTCTGAATGATATGCATATTCTACAATTTTGACATCAATTTTAGATATGATACTTAAAAATGAAGATTGTGTTCTTTTCCAGTAGCATCATCCCACACTTTTACTCATCACAGGGTCATTGTGTAGTTAAAATCAATAGAAAATGTTTCCATTTTATGACCACGTAAATGATTGTTCACCACTGAACAAATAGTATACCTTGATTATTTCCTTTCTCATAACTTTTTATTCTTATTAAGATTTCATCCTTTTTTATGTTATCAATTTTTACTTGCTTGGTTTCTTTTTTCCCAAATGCACCAAGAAATATGGTAAATACCATATACCTATGTATGGCAGATACCTTTCAAATGCTTAAATATGTCATACTATCAATATCATTTGCTTTCCTGGAGACCCTCTTTCTCAGCATTTTTGTCCATTCAAATCTGAACCTGTTTTTCTCTAGATCCAAGACAGTGGTCATCCTCAGATATCCCTTTGCTTTGCTGCTTTGCTGGTAGTTCATTCTTTCCCCATATTCCATAGTCTATAGCTTGCTGAATCCAATACTTGGCTTAAGCACATCCTCTAAAACAGGGGTATCAAACTCATTTTCACCAGGGCCCACGTCAGCCTCCCGGTTGCCTTCAAAGGGCCAAATGTAATTTTAGCACTGTATAAATGTAACTACTCCTTAACTAGAGGCAAGGAGCTAAGCACTGCCATGGGGTAAAAACAAGGTGCCTCTCTGGATAAAACAAGGTGGAGGGCCGGATTCAGCCCAAGGGCCTTGTGTGTGCCACCTGTGCTCTCTCTAAAAGCTTACTAAAGAAGAATATATGGAGGGTTTATTTTGTGATATCTTGTATGACTGAATAAATAAATAACTTATTAACATAATATTCCTTCACAATTAATTGAAACTTTGGCTAAGAAGGTTGAAAATAATTTTCTTTGATAATTTGAAGACATTGCTTCATTGTCTTGCAGGATCTAGTGTTGCATTAAGAAATCTAGGGCTTTTTTTCAATCTTCTGTCTTGGTTTATAAGGTGGCTTTATATTATTTTTAGATTATATTTAAAATACACTGCCAGATAGGCATCAAAGACTACCTAGGATAACCACTGTATTGAACCTAGAGAAAAACAGGTTCAGATTGGAGCAAGAAGAAAGAGTATTGAGAAGGAATGTCGCCAGGAAAGTAAGTGGAATACACATTATTTTGTATTATATTTACTTGTTTATTTGGCTATGTACAATGAACTTCATTGATGGTGCACAACAAGGTAGGGCTCCCTAAGCCCCTCCCCTCTTCAGGGGATCTGGGATGGAAACTGAAGGTCAAGAGATTCTCAGTGTGTGGGGGATCAGTTTGCAGCAAGGACTACCAGCAGCTGAGCGCACCTCTTTCTGTTGCTGGGGCTGGTAGTCCTTTGAAGCCATGTGGACCATAAGGTCCACCATCTTATTGCTGTACCAAAATTTATTGTCATACTGCGAAATGAGCTTGACAAAATGGTCATTGAGGGCAATGCCAGCGCCATCATCAAAGGTGGAGGAGTGGATGTCACTGTTAAAGTCACAGGAGACAACCTGGTCCTCAGTATAGCCCAGGATGCCCTTCAGGGAGCCCTCTGATGCCTGTTTTACTACTGTCTTGATGTCATCACATTTGGCAGCTTTCTCCAGGTGGCAGATGAGAGCCACAACCGATACATTGGGGGTGGGGACATGGAAAGCCATGCCAGTGAGCTTCACATTCAGCTCAGGTGTGAATTTGCCCACAGCCTTGGCAGTTCCAGTAGAAGCAGGGTTGATGTTCTGGGCAGCCCGTTGGCCATCATGCCACAGCTTCCCAGCAGGCCCATCCATGGTATTCTGGGTGGCCATGATGGCATGAAGTGTGGTCATGAGCCCCTCCAAGGTGCCAAAGTTGTCATGGATGACCTTGGCTGGGGGGCGCCAAACAGTTGGTGGTGCAGGAGGTATTTCTGACAATCTTCAAGGAGTTGTCAGTGTGTCACAAACATGGGGGCATCTACAGAGGAGGAAGAGATGATGACCCTCTTGGCTTCACCCTTCAAGTCAGCTCCAACCTTCTCCATGGCAGTGAAGACATCCGTAGACTACACAAAATATTCAGCAGCAGCATCACGCCACTTGATGTTGGCGGGACCTTGCTACCGAAAGATGGAGATGGACTTTCCATTGATGACAAGCCTCCCATTCTCAATCTTGACTGTGCCTTTGAACTTGCCATGAGTGGAATCATACTGGAACATGCAAACCTTGTAGTTGAGGTTGATGAAGGAATTACTGATGATGACAATATCCACTTTGCCAGAGTTAAAAGCAGCTCTGGTGACCACACACCCAATACAGCCAAATCCATTTACCCCAACCTTCGCCACTGTGTCTCAGGGTTGCAGCTGGCACTGCATGGGAGGACTCGGCTGTCTAGGGGGCAGGAGGAGCAGAGCCATTCTACTTATTTATGTTATTTCTTTGACAGTCTACTCTCCTCTATTTATTTCTATCCTTTTGATTTCTAAGACCTCTTCCTTATATTCTGAATATTTCCATTTCATGGCATCCAATTTTAGGTTTATGACTGAAGTATTTTCTTTTCTCTCTCTGTGACCATCAGTTACATTTTTTTAAAAGCTTTCTTCTGTTCCTGCATTGTCTCTGTTGCCTTTAGTCCCTTCTACTTCTGACTTCTTGCTTCAGTCTGTCTCTTCCCTGAGAAACATTATTTAAGTACCTAGCGGTTCTTGGATATTCATTCATATTTAAGAACTAAATAGCTGATTTGAATCTTTGAGTGCATGGATGAGACCTGGCAACAAGTAGAATGATCAGAAGTAAAGCACCATCTTTGAAGAATTCCAAATGTCAGATTTTGAGAATCTTATATCTGAGTGCTTTTAGTTTCTTCAAACTCATAGGGAGAAGGGAGACAAGGATGTTTACAATATGCCTACTTACTGGAATTCCCAGAGGAGCAACTATGGGTTGAATTAAGTCTCTCCCCACACCTTCCCCCTGCCTTTCATTCATGCCAGCACCTCAGAATGTGACCTTATTTGGGAATAGTCATGTATAGATGTAAGGAATTAAGATCATACTAGAATAGAATGGGCCCCTTATCCAATATGACTGGTTTCATGTGAAAAGGGGAAACTTAGACACACACAAAAACAAAATGCCACATGAAGATAAAGGCAAAAACTGGTGACACACAAGAAGCCAAAACATTAAAGATTGCCAGCAAACCACCAGAGGCATGAAACAGATACTCACAGCCCTCAGAAGAAACCAATCCTGCCTACGCCTTGATCTTGAATTTTTAGCCTGCAGATCTGTGAGACAATACATTTCTATTGTATAAGCCACTGAGTTTGCTACAGCAGTATGATGAAATTAATACAGGAACTTATCATTCAATATGTAATAATTCTTTTAATACCATGTTGTTAGTCCTTTGCCTCATTATGGTCTGCCATTCAACTGGCTTTCCTGAATCTGCAGCTTCTCTGGTTCATATTATCCTGAGAATAGCCTTGTGGTCCCTTTATTGATGAGGGGTACAGATATGAGTGGGGAAATTGTTATCTTCCTGTGGGGTCTAGAGATATTGGCCTGCAGCACACTGAGAGCCTCCTGGTCACCTACAAGTGCTGAGCCTCTGAGCCACAGGGGAAATTATTGACTCACTCTGTGTGCTTTGGAGTGGAGAAAGGGTGTAGAGTAAGTCAATTAATTCACCCACCCAACTACACTCTATTGTTTGAAAGTTGAGGAAATTTCTCATACATTATGTGTCATTTTCCATTATACACACACACATAAACACATTTTTAATTCATGTGTTGTTACTTTATGAGAGAAGAGTGATAAAAACATGCTAATTAACCATTTGTTAACAAGAAATCCTTTGTTTCTGGTCTTGATATTTTACACTTGAACATCAAAGCCAGAGAGTGAATAGATATGAAAGACCAAACATATGTATTTGCTTCCTTTTATGTTTCAAATTTCTTAAAATTAGAAGTTCATAGTGGCATTATAAAATAAGAAAGGTTTGCATGAATACATAAAATATCTTGGAAGAACTTCTAGATATTGAAAAGATTGATTGTATGGGACAATTAATTGTATGGATTTTGGTAAATAGATTGTGATTAGATTGAGAAGTGAGAGAGTGAGAAAAACCAAGGCCCAGGTGCTTTGAAGAAAACCACATTCTGAAGAAAACCACTTCCAAATTTAGAGCAGATCCAGAAAAACAGAAAGCTCAAAATGAACAAATATGAAGAGGAATGTTTCTCTGAAAAATCATCAGGGTAAATAATAATAAAGCTAGAGAGGTGGCATTATTTTGGCGGCCTACAGTAAGTTTCTCCAGAAGGTGGTATATATACACACATATATATACTTACACGTACATACATCAGTAAGATGTATATATGTGTGTGTGCATATATAGGATGTGTGTGAGTATATATAGAATGTATGTATACATGTGTATGTATAGAGTGTATGTATACATGTGTGTATATATAGGATATATGTATACACATCCTACTGGTTCTGTTTTTCTGGAGAACTCTGACTAACCACCCAAGTAAGTCTTCCTTTTTCTGGCAGATGAGGGGATACCCTAGTCCTTCCTTTCATGTGCTTTCAGGTACTGCCTCACTTATACATCTCTTCCACTCAGGGCAGAACATTGTGAGGAAAAGGATCCATGCAGCTGCAAACAAAACCCAGGAAATCCACCTGTATCATTTCCTTAGAGCTGCTATAATAGAATATCATGAATTGGGTGGCTTAAAAAAAACAGAAATGTATTGTTTCACAGTTCTTGAAGATACACACTTGAAATTAAGCTTGTCTGCCGGGATATGATCCCAAAACCTGTAGGGCAGAATCCTTCCTTGCCTCCTCACAGCTTCTGGCAGCTTGCAGATGGTCTCTGAACTGCAGCTGCAGCACTTCAAACTCTACCTCTGTTGTCTCTCATTCTACCTGTGTGTCCAGATTCAGCACCAGCCACATGAACACCAGCCGTACTGGACTTGATTCCATCTGCAAGCACTGTATTTCCAAATAAGTCATATTAACAGGTACTGAGGATAGGAGGACTTCAGCACGTCTTTTTGGAGGACACTATTCAGCCCATAGTACCACCTTAACTAATCAACTTAGAACATTAGTCAAAAAATTTTACCAGGTATTTGACAAAGCCAAAGGCATTAATAAGATTTACTAAGATGACCAATCAGATGATCTAATGAATAACAAAAGACTTGGGATATTGCAAAGTTTTTATCTGCTTTGTCCTATGAACCAGAGTTAAAGACCAAATATATTTCTCATGATACCACATTATTGATTTATTGACTTCTAAAACCCATTCATTATTAAAGCAGTATCCTGTCCTGGAGGCATTTCTGACTTTGGGTCACAATGCTAGGAGATGTCATGTGCATGGTACCCCCTTGAGTCTCATATAAGGAACCAAAAGAAAACATTTAAAAAATGAATTAACTATCTTCAGATTGGATAGCATACAAGAGAATACTGTATCCACAAAACAAGCGCAGGTTGCAGTAAAAAGATTGCAATCAGAGAAAAATATAGTTCCTACAAATTAAAAATAATAAAATTTAATAAATGAACGATCAATACCAAATGACTTATTTGGAAGATAAAGTTGTAAAACTCTCCACAATTGTAGAACAAAAGGCAAAGAGATAATTATTATGAGGAAATAAAGGCACATAAAGAAGTAATTCAGCATAAATGTTGCCAATCAACTAAAAGTTCCAGAAAGAAAAAAATAAGGGGCGGGGAATAATCAAATACATAATTAAAGAAAAATTTCCCTAACACTAAAACCATAAATGCTGTGATTTATGACAGTGCTTTGTAAAAAATAAATAAGTAAATAAATGTCATTTAAGGTAAAGTTGGGCCTGGCTGGGTAGCTCAGTTGGTTAGAGCATTTGTTGTCCTTATATACCAAGGTTTCAGGTTCGATCCCTGATCAGGGCATATACAAGAAGCAAACGACGAATGCATAAATGAGTGGAACAACAAATCAATCCCTCTTTCTATCTCTCTCACTCTCAAATCAGTAAATTTAAATTAAAAAAAAAGTAAAATAAAGTTAAGAGGCCAGAAGAGGGTGCTCTTACATCCTACGTAGATCCCAGAGCAGGAGCTCTGTGTTTAATTAATGTCTCTCTCAACTTCCTATTTCTTCTCTTCTGTAAAAGAGGGACTTGAGCGTTTAGTTCACCATTAAATAAGATGCCATGAACGGCAATTCTTTGTTGATTACAAACAAGCCCATTTTGCTGCAGAAATATCTGACTACTTGTTTAAGGCCAACATCTTGAAATATTAAGACAATAAAAATGTTTGCCTTACACAATTCTTTGTGAATTTTCAGAACTCTTCAGACTCAGAGAAATCACTAAAAACTTCCCAAAAGGAAAAAAATACTATCCATAGAGAAACAGAAGCATTTCAGACTCAAGGGGGTACCATGCACATGACATCTCCTAGCATTGTGACCCAAAGTCAGAAATGCCTCCAGGACAGGATACTGCTTTAATTAAGTGAATGGGTTTTAGAAGTCAATAAATCAATAATGTGGTATCATGAGAAATATATTTGGTCTTTAACTCTGGTTCATAGGACAAAGCAGCTAAAAACTTTGCAATATCCCAAGTCTTTTGTTAGTCATTCAAACCCCTTTTTTAAAAATTTAATGAAGTCTAATTTGTCATTTTTTAAAAAGATTTAATTATTTATTTTTAGAGAGGGGAAGGGAGGTAGAAAGAGAGGGAGACAAACATCAAAGGGTGGTAGCCTCTCAAGTACCCACAACTGGGGACCTGGCCCACAACCCAGACCTGTGCCCTGACAGGATGACTCTTTGGTTCATAGTCCATACTCAATACACTGAGCCACACCAGCCAGGGCTCATGACAGTCCCTTTTGGTGGTGTTCAAAGAAGTGACAGGGTAGGGATCCTAAATAGCCTGGTAATGGGCTGATCACCAGAAAGATCAATTGACTAAAAGGTAAGAACTGTCAGCCCCACCCACCAACCTCTGGGAAGGGGAAGAAGGCCATCACAGATTAAGCTCTATAAAAAGTCTTTATTGAGGAGTCTTGATGAGCATCCAGGTTGATGAATGCACCCATATGCCAGGAGGGTGACACACCCCAGTTCCATGGAGACAGAAGCTCCTGCCCTTGGGGTCTTTCCAGACCTCACCCATGTACCTTTTCATCTGCCTATTAAGCTATATCTTTTATAATATCCTTTGTAATAAAACTGGTAAATATAACCATTATAAATGTTTCTCTGAGTTCCTTGAGCTACTTTAGCAAATTAACAGAACCAAAGAGGACTGTGGGAACCTCCAATTTATAGCCAGCTGGGCAGAAGCATAAGTGACAACCCAAACCTCAAATTGGTGCCTACAGTGAGGTCAGTATTATGGGACTAAGGCCTTAACTAGCGGGATCTATTGCCCAAACTGAGTTAAATGTACGGGACACCCAGTCTGCATCCACCAGAAACTGGAGAATTGCTTGGTGGGACTGGGGAGCACTCCAGAAATGCCTTCCAACATGCAAGTATATATTTATCCAAGCAGAATTTAAATATGGGATAAAAATAAATAAATATTAAGTCTTATAAAGGCTCAAAAAGTTATTACCCATAGAACTTCTCTAAAATAATTACATAAGAGTACATGAACAGAAAAAATTTTAATGAATACAAGAAAATAGAAGATTACTATATGAGAAAATCCAGCACACAAATATACAATTAAGTCTTAATATTGTTGATGTATTTCACACTTAAACACAGTATAAAATATGGTCATAAAATTCCTGACAATAACAATATTTAGAGATTGGAATGAAGGGATGGGGGTAAAAACCAAAGTAAATAAAACCTAACGGTATGCAAAGGTTAACTCTAAATATCTGTAAAATTAAAATTTTTAGATCTATTATTAAATATAGATATTTCCAAAAATGTAAATTTGTATATAATTGAAAGAACAGGAACTGGATATGTAAACTTCCAATCCCTGTAATGAAAAAAAACTTAGAAAAAAAGTTGATCAATTAAGAAAGGAATAAAATAGGAAAGTAGAGCAAAAGGCAAAAAAGACAAAAGAAGAAATGGCAAGAAGAAATCCAAATATCTCTGGCATTATCTTATATAACAGTCTTTTATTAAAAGAATATTGGATTAAAAATAAGTATGTACGATTGAAAAGAACTGTATTTACAACAAAATTGTACCAAAAATTTAAAAAATGATACACTAATCAAGTGCTAAGAAAACAAAAGCAATTTAACAATTTACAATCAAGAACAAATAGAATTCACAATAATAAAATGGAAAAGATTACTCTTTTGACATTGATAAAATATATACTTGCCTCTTTCTATCCCACACTAATTCCTTTTTCAACAAAGAGCCACCCTCAGCTTAGAGACTTCTGCAGGCATTGATTCTGCCTTAGAATTTATAGTATTGTTTGCTTTTTATTATAATTATTTTTATAGTTAAGTTCTACTCATGGATATTTAACTTCTACTTTTCAATGATAGTTTTAAAAATAGGTTTTTTAAATAAATTTTTTGAAATATAAAAAGCTAATGAAAGTAAAATACAGTCAAACCAGTTCTCACATGTCTTGGTTCTCAAGTAGTTTGGTTCTTGGCCAAGTTGTTCATGGGAAAAAATGTCTTGGTTGTCAAATAAAACTAAGTTCTTGATTCATGACCTTACCAACCCTCTCATGTTGATACCTGTATGACCAGTAACAGGTCTCTCAGGTGACAAATGAAGGAGGAGATTTGGTTTTCAAACAAATAGCTTCTCAAACTGCATTCAGGAATGAATTAAGTTCTAATGAACGAAGTTTCGAGAGCTGAGATTCCACTGTACTAAATAAATAATAGTATATGTGAGACTTGGGTAAAGCAAAATACTTGAAGGCACCACGTGAAGCTGCACAGATATAACAAAACACAAAATGTGATACGGCACAGAATGGCTAGCAGCTCACCAAAATGAGAATTACGGAATCGTGGGATTTCTAAAAGTGACTGAATTCTTTTTGGTTACTTAGAAGATCATTTAAATGAGTAAAGGCATTAACTACAAACTTTGGTATTTTAACTTTATCTACATAATTGCTATTAATTACCTGTATCCTCATAACCAGGCAAGCAGTCTGGTTATTGGGGATACAGGAAAGTTCAAGAAAACTTGTTTGCCAATATGTTAAGATGAAATCTGAAGTTGATTTACTTTTATAGGTTTTCTACCTGCGTATCTGAGATAGAGGCTGATATGTTAGCAAAGTCCTATGTAGTGAAAAGGCATTGTTTTCAACAAGATTACACTGTAAACAATTAAAAGTCAGTGGGCTCATTAGGTTGAAGTGACCAGATCCATCTTGGAGACAGGAAGAAATGAGAGACTAACAAATGGAAAGACAAAGAACTGGAAAGACGCCTTTGAAGAAGGAGAAGATAGGATTGAGGAAGGAGAACTTAGTTTTAAAAAAGGGGGGCATAAATGCAATTTAAACTGAGCCGTAATACACCATTGACACAAAATGAGTAATTTGGTTTTTTTTTAAAAAAAACTTTTCTTCAAGAAATTCAGTAGTTTCTATGGTTTGTTATCCTAGATTTGGCTAATTTGGCATTTAAAAAAATAGCTTACCCTTTTCAGTTTCCTAATAAAATTCCTTTTGAAAAAATACCAAGACAAAATACCCATGACATCAGTACAACTAAAGAGGATCAACGAGCGAGCCCTGGGTATTAGTTCTGCCTGACATATAAATTATGTGCTTGAGAATTGAACCTCAGTTTTTACTTCTATGAAATGTCAAGTTTGGTCTAAATGGTACCTTTTGGCTTCACATTCTATTATTTAATGATAATGAGAAAAATTTTGCATATATTTAGATAGAGTAATGACAACACACTCATTCTGCTCTCAGAAGAGCAAAGTGTCTGGACATTTGTCCCCTTAACTATGGAGGGCTCTGTGCCTGCTCTGGCCGATAGACGATGGCAGAAATGACACTATGCCAGTTTCCAGGGCAGTACCCTAAGAAACTGGCAGCATCTACTTCCTGTCTCTTGAAAAACTCTTTCTGGGAGCCCAAGGCTGTCATGTAACAAATTTAACTACCTTGCAACTATCATGCTAGACAATTTAGAAGCTGGTTCTCTGGTCAATGCTTCCTGCTGAACTCAACCTTCTAGACTTTCCTACCAAGGTATCAGTCATGAGAGTGAATGAAAGGTCATGGACCTTTCAGACCATCCTATTCACCACCTTATTCATTGATGATGTCAGTCAATCCCCATGGAACAGAAGAGTCTCTCAGCTAAGACCTGCTCAACTTCCTTACCCACACAATTGTGAGATACAGTGAAATTGTTTGATGCTGCTAAATCTTGAGGTGATTGGTTATGTGGTAATAGGTAACTGAATCAATATGGTAAAAGATTGTTAGAAGTAGATATTTTTCCCTGGAATTATCTTTGGCTTGTGGAACACTAGGGAGACAGTTTATGAAATCAGACCTTCTAATTTTGGATATTTCCAATAATTTGAATGTTACATCTAGAGAGAATGGCATTATTCCTACAACTACTTTTTGCTTCTTATCCTTTCTATTTTGGGGTGGCTGCATGCCAATCAGAAGACCATAACTCTTTTAAGTGTTGAGTGACAATTCAAATTTCATTAGGTAAGATACAACAACTTCTAGTTTTAACCAAGCAAATTTCCCCCAAATGTTTCTGACTTTCATGGTTGGTACCATGTTGGAATTGGGAGAAATTCCCTATCTATCAGCTGAATTTAGATACAAGAGTTGAAACTTTTTGAAAGAGAATTTTTTACTACTTATCCTAATGTTTCATTTCAGGCAAGTTACTCAAGCTCTTTTAGTACCAGCTTTACTGTTTGTTTTTAGTTTGGCAGCAAGTATATACATATGCATGTAACATCTTCTACAAAATAAACTCTGGCATAAAATATGACATATAGCATGAAATGAATTTGATGATGAGAATAAATTTCTTTCAGATTCAGTCCCAAATCTCCTTCTTTTTCTGTTCACCTCAACAGTTAATGAGTGCCTTCCATATACCAGGCTATGATCTAGATACTGGAGATACAAACATTGGGTAAGTCACAGCTTCTGGCCTTGAGGATCTCAGAGATTAAAGAGGAACCTGTAAATCCAACTAGTCATGTAAAACCATACAGCTCACAGCTGAGGAATTGTAAGGGCTCATTTACACATCATGGCAGCTAAAAGAACAGAATGCAGCATCCAGGGATGTTATTAAGATACAGAAGCGATCCATGTGAAGCACAGCAGGAGAGGTTCCGTACAAGCACCTAGTGAGGCAGGAGACAGTGTTCTCAAAATCACAGTCGGAGAAGCTAACAACAAGAAAAATGCTGTTAAAAAAATCTGGGCAACAAAAATCCAAGGAACTAAGTGTGCAGAATTAGCATAACATTTTGAACGGCATTTTGTAAAGGACTTGGTTTAGGATGCTGTTTTTTGTTAAAGAGTTTTAAACAAAGGTAAATTTGAACATTTGGTGCCAGTACTACAAAACACATTACAAATTCCACCATTATACTACGAGATATTGAAAGTGAAAGTAATTGGAATAAATTCCCAGTAGTCCACTTACTCACATGAATGCATACATATTTATGTTGACATCTGATCTACAACAGCTCTAAAAGTCAGCTAGTCTGTACCCTCAAGGACATATAACACTTCCAGACACCTATTCAACCAGAAGCTATTACAGGCAACATGAGTATCACTAGGGCAAATTTTAAAGGTGCAGATGAAACTCTCACTCAGCCCCATCTGCACCATCCTCCAGACCCTGCCTGAGAACCTTCCCATTACTTCTTCAGACGATGACCTCAATGAAGGCTATTTAAAGTGAAATGATATCCTATGATAATGTACCTTTGCACTTATACATTCAAAAATTAATTGAGTACCAGCTATATTTTCAGTACGCTAAGTCTGCCTTTATTTGCAGATGGCATTACACTGCATAGAGAGAAGCTTAGGACTCCACCGAGAAACTACAAGAACTGATAATAAATTCAGAAAAGAAGCAGGATACAAAATTAATATCCAGAAATCAGTTGTATTCTTATATGCCAATATAGAACAATCAGAAAGGGAAATTAAGAAAACAATCCTATTCATGATTGTTTCAAAAGAATAAAACACCTAGGAATAAACCTAACCAAGGATGTAAAAGACCTGTACTCAGAAAATTATTAGACACTGAAGGAAGAAATTGAAGAAGATACAATTAAGTGAAAGCATATACTGTGTTCATGGATAGGAAGAATGAACATCATTAAAATGTCCATGCTAACACAAAGCAACCTATAGATTCAATGGAATTCTTATCAAGATTCCAATGACATATTTCACAAAACTAGAAAAAAAATTTCAAAAATTTATATGGAACATCAAAAGGCCCCCTATAACTATAATGATCCTGAGAAAGAAGAACAAAATTGAAGGAATCACACTACCTAATATCAAACTATACTATAAGTCCATAATAATCAAAATGGCATAGAACTGGTATAAAAACTGACACATAGGTCAATAGAACAGAATAAAGAACTCAGAAATAAACCCACACAGTTGTAGTCAATATTCAACAGAGAAAGCAAGCATATACAATGGGCTAAAGAGAGTTTATTCAATAAATGGTGTTGGGAAAATTGGACAGACACACACAAAAAAATGAAATTAGATCACATTCTTACACCACACATAAGAATAAATTCAAAATGGATTAAAGACTTAAATGTTAGACCCCAAACCATAAAAATCCTGGAATAAAACATAGGCAGTAAAATCTTGGACATTGCTTGTGACAATATTTTATCTGATATATCTCTCAGGCAAGAGAAACAAAAGAAAAATATAAGCAAATGGGTCTACATCAAACTAAAATTTTTTGCACAGCAAAGAAAACTATCAACAAAATAAAAGGACAATGCATGGAATGAAATAACATATTCAGTAAAATATTTGATAATGGGTTAATATCTAAACTTTATAAAGAACTTATAAAACTTGACACCCCCCCAAAAAACAATCCAAATAAAAAATGGGAAAAGTAACTGAACAGACAGTTCTTCAAAGAAGACATACAGATGGCCAATAGACATATGATAAGATGCTCAATGTCACTAATCATCAGAGAAATATAAATTAAAACCACAATGAGATATTACCTCAGACCAGTCAAAAGGGCTATCATCAATAAATCAACAAACAGCAAGTGCAGGGAAAGATGTGGAGAAAAGACAACCCTTTTGTACTGTTGGTGGGAATGCAGACTGGTACAGCCACTGTGGAAAGCAGTATGAACATATCTCAAAAAAATTAAAATAAATCTTCCTTTTGACCCAGTGACCCCACTTCTGTGAATATATACAAAGAAACCCAAAACACTAATTTGAAAGAATATAAGCACCCTTATGTTCGTTGCAGTGTTATTTACAACCACCAAGATATGGAAGCAGCCCAAGTGTCCACAGTAGATGAGTGGACAAAACAACTATGGGACATTTATACAATGGAATACTACTCAGCTGTAAAAAAGAAGGAAATTTTACCCTTTGCAACAGCATGAATGGACCTGGATAACATTAAGCTCAGTGAAATAAGCCAGTCAGAGAAAGACAAACATCATATAATTTTACTCATGTGGAATCAAATGAACAAACTAAATAAGCAAAATAGAGACAGACTTATAGATAGAAAGCAGAATGAAAGCTATGGTGAGGAGGGGTTAAGGGGTTGAGTGATGAGCAAAAAGAAAAAATGACCCATGGACATGGACAACTGGGTGGTTGGTGACTGCTGGGGGGAGGAGGGTATTGGGGGATAAATGGTAGTGGAAAAAGTACAATAAAGATGTTGATTAAAAGAAGGAAGTGGGCTCTGGCTGGTGTAGCTCAGTGGATTGAGCACGGGCCTGTGAACCAAAGGATCGAGGTTCGATTCCCAGTCAGGGCACATGCCTGGGTTGCAGGCCAGTTCCCAGCAGGGAATGCACAAGAGGAAACCATACATTGATATTTCTCTCCCTCTCTCCTTTCCTTACCCCCTAAAGATAAATAAATAAAATCTTTTTCAAAAAAGGAAGTGATATGTTGTGATGATATACACCTTGGCACTGAATTCATTAAAAAACGTTGGGTACCACCTATATTTTCTGTATACTAAACCATGTAAATTTTGTTTTTAACACAAGTGATTCTTTTAGCAAATGATGTCCTTGAACTATCTTCAGGCCTCTTTCAGCCTAATACTCTGTGATCCTGGAGCTAAGATTTCTTTGGTATAATTATTTTTTGTCTAAAGACAAATTTTATTCTATCTCCACTCCAAAATTGATCATTAAACTTAAATATGTCTGTCTTTGTACAAAATTGTTTTTGACTTAGGACAAAAGTATCATCAGTGTTCACAGCAAGAGAAAATACAAATTTGACTGTTTTCTGAAAGTGTTCAAAACAGATAAAATAGTATCTGTTAAAGATCTTTATAGTTATAGAATGTATGCTTTAAATGTAATGGATATTTTAGCAAGTAAATTAATATTTATATCTGACATAAAAATGTCTTAAGGTATATCAACTTTAAAAATCATTAAGAAAGGAACAATGAATGGTCTCTGTCAGCATTTCTGCCTGGGAGATAGCTGCCCCTGTAGCTGTGGCCCTGATGCCAGACAGTACAATTCCTTCCCTTATGGCTCTGGTGCCTTTCAAGCTGCTGCCCTAGTGCTGGAGCTCAGAGGGAATGAATGTGGTCTTACAGTTGAATTCTCATCTCTCAACATTGGTAAATATTCATAAGATCTACCACATCCTTAACAAGTTAAATCTAACAGAAGACACTGACCAAGATGATGACCAAACAGGAAGCCTGCAGTTTTGAAGTTCTTCAGACTGCTTTAGCAAGTGATGCTGCCAAGAAAAAAGGGAAGACTTGCCACTCGAAATGATTTATCTACCAAGAAAAGCAGACATGACAGATATATCTCAGAGCCATTAGATCGAAACTGGTGACATAAGTGTCAAAGTGGCACATTTCTGGGTAATACATTGTGGGTCTTTAAATGTACAAAAGCCAACTGAAACACTGTTTTGGTTCTGTCAGGCAAACTTTCAAAGTGTAATTATTTCATGTCACTTATTTTATGCATGGGTTTATAAAACAAAGACACATTAGGTAATTTGACTGCTTAGAAATTAAAGTTTTATCTTAGTTCGCTGACCTGCCAAAAAATAAAAATAAAAATAATTAAAATATTTTAAAGAGAAAAAAAAAAGAATTGGAACCTTAAAAGTATAGATCTAAAGTTGGGATTTTAGGATCAGATGATGCATTTTATTACTTTTAGGATATTTTCATAACATATAGAGTTTTGGGTTGGATAATATTTGAATCCTTTAGGGACTGGAAATATTATAGGAAAAATTTGCTCACAGAAAAGGCATAATAAAGCCCAAGGGAAACCTGAATCATAAATTAAATCTCAAAATCTTTCAAAGGGACATGTCTTGGCTTTATGAAGGAATAAGATCTCTATATTATATATAATTCATTTTTCATGTCATGCAATTAGTGCTCAACAGTGACATACAATTTTTTTAATTTCAAGTACAAATAGTTTGGTCAATAACTCAGATTATTTCAATGGAATTTCCAAGTGTGCTTTATTATGTGTGAGATTATTTTATACTATTGTAGTCTGCTTTTGGTTTGTGATATGCTATATTAGCACAACCCTTCTCTTGTTTGATTTTATCATATTTAATTTCATTATGGTATATTTCCTCTTCAGATCCTCTTCCAATTTATATCATATCTGCCCCACTCTCCCCAGGGTCTATTCTAATGTGTTTTATTTCCTAAAAAAATGTCTGTATCTCTAAAACACTCAGTGTTCCTTCCATATCCAGGTGTTTTTAATTTACATATATGAGATTGCACTATGTATAATATTTTTATCTTACATATTTTCAAAAACTATCCATGTAGTTTTGATTAGATCTAGTTCATTATTTCTGACTACCTCATAGCATTCTATCATATGTATCATCACATTTTATCTATCCATTATCTCAGAGATGGATAAACATGGTGCCTTCAAATGTCTGTTATCACAAATTGTGCTGAGACAAACTTAGCTTGAATCTATTCCTTTGTGGGGCTATTCAAGATCATCTCTGGGCATATTACCAGGATTGGGGGTTCTGAGTCACATATTATATGCATATTTATTTGTCTACCTTATTTGTCTTTCCAAAGAACGAGCTCTTGGTTTTTGTTGATCTCTCCCTTTTGCTTCATTTATTTATTTTTTGTCATTCTCTATTTTATTGACACTGCCTCTATCTTTATTACACATTTCCTTTTTTTTCTCCCACCACCTTTACTCTGTTGTCCCTTTTCTAACTTCTTGGTTTGAACTCCCAGCTCACTTGTTTTTAATTGTTCTAGTTTTCTAATAATATATTTAAAACATTGTTTCCATGAAACATTGCTTTAGTAATGTTCCTTAGACTTGATATACAGTACATTAAATTTTAGTTCTAAGTATTTCACAAGTTTCTTTTACATTTTTTCTGTTTAAGCCAAAGTCATTTAGTAGTATGCTATTTCAAATCTCCAAATACATGGGATTTTTTAAGATGTTCTTTTATGCCTTGTTTTACAAATGAGTTGGCTGAATATGTTGGACTGTGTTAAAAATGAATCGATGCTACACTGTCAATGGACTTGCACAGGTGTGGCCGAAGGCATTGACAAAAGGAAATTATCCCCAAGGGCAGAGCTTGAAGCAGTACACTAGGTCACCACCTTTGTGTAGACAGAAAAGTAGTCTGAAAGACTACAGAAGATCTTGAGAAGTGCCATGTGGTTTGGATGGTGGGTCAGGAGCCTAGGAGGAATTAGACTGAAGAAGAGATATGTGCATGGATGCTTGGAATGAGCATAAAATGTACTGTGTAACTCATCAAGAGAGGTTAGCTAGCTTCTGTCCTTGGCCATGACAGTGCTCATGGTAGGCCCATAAAACAGTAGTCATGGTGGTTGTACATGTGCTCTACAATATTACTGTCTCCTACCAAAGCTAATCCAATGACCACTGCTGTTGAATTATCAGATCTCCCTGTAGCAGAGACTGAGGCTGTGTGCTAAAATGATACTGTCACTCTAAATCAATCAATAATTTTGTTCAAGTTGCTTGCATTGGACCTGTTTACAGCTAAGAAGACACAAATATGCTCAGATGACCAGGAATCACTGGTCCTACCATACACGTTGTTACCTGAATATACCACTTTGATAGAATGTTAAAGCAACTTCTTTACAGGTACAAGCTTGTGGAAAGCTTAAGGAACCCACAAGAAAATGAACAATGGATAATGTTCACTGTTTTTATATAATTGTTATAACCCCCCCCCCAAAAAAAAAGAGAGAAAGCAAGAAAAAAATAGGGGGGAAATGAAAAGGATGCCTCAATAAAAATTCTGGTTACAGAGTATTATACTGGTTGTAGTCGAGAGAAAGCTAAGATATTGATCTTTTTTGAAGAGAACACACCAATATTATTTTAGGCTGGATTTTCACAGAATCAGGCCCAGACCAAAGGATTTGGAGCAAGTATTTTATTTTATAAAGTGGATGACTCTTGCCCAGAGTGTCATCCAGCTTGTGGATGACACTCTGTGGTAATTGAGCACTGCTCTTCAAGATGTGACATATACTTTGAACCAATGGTCATTATATTGCTATGACTGTAACAGCCAGAACACATGGGTCCAGAAAGCAAAGAAGTAGGAGTGCCTTTTGTCATCACTCACAATAAATCATTTTGGAAGTTTGTACTATTATTTGCAAAACTTGTGTTATGCTGTACTACAGGGGACCAGGAAGGTTCTAATAAATCTGAAGCTATGGTTACCACCTGATTATTTTTGACTCTTTGGACTAGTGGGCCAACAGGCAAATAACGAGTGCTATACAGAGTGCACTCTGATGGTGTAATTGACTTATTATATCATGAGGAGACAGAGTTACTACTATTGGGTTAGCCAAAAAAGTTTGTTTAGTTTTTTCTATACAGTGGCTCTAGTACTGTTTAGTTGTCTTTAATTTCATTCAAAACAATTTTGTTAGATTGTATTGTGACAGGTGTCATAGCAGTGTGCATTCAAAAAAACTTACCAAATTGGTGAATTTTTGTGCAGCCATTTTAATCTTGAAGATGGAAGAAGATACGCTACATTTCCTGCATATTATGCTTTATTATTTCAAGAAAAGTAAAAATGCAACTGAAATAGACAAAAAAGATTTGTGCAGCTTATGGAGAAGGTGCTGTGACTGATCAAAAGCGTCAAAAGTGGTTTGCAAAGTTTCTCAATACTATTGACATTGTGGCTAAATAATTCTTTGCTGTGGGGTTGTCTTATGCTTTGGAAGATGTTTTAGCAGCACCCCTGGCCTCTACCCACTAGAAGCCACCAGTGGGAGATAGCCAATATACTCAAAATATCCAAATCAATAAAGGTATTGGTGAAAATGAAGAATGTGTCTTTTATTTTATGGAAAACACTAAGTGGATTTTTGGGCCACCCCAACACATAATGGGAGAAAGAAGAAGCATTCTCGAAACTTAGGACATTCACTGGGTTTATCTTGATGCTTCTACATGTAATGATATCAGTGAAAAGGCCATTGAAGCAACCGTGGATTAGAGAACAGTAAAAACGTGATCACACCCCTCAGGGCTGAGCATCTGAGTTTTGTTAAAATGAAGCAATGTAGGCTAGCAGGATTGTTAGCCAAGTATAGTGGCCTATAAAATGGTAGCTAAAGAGCTAAGATGGTGAATAGCAGTCATAGCCTCCGGATCAACTGCAGCAGAGGTTATAGTTTGTCCCATTAGCTTGCTATTGATTGTAGTTGATTTGACTTTATTTAAATTTTCTTCATTTTATTTAAAATTGTGATCAGTCAGTAAATTGAAGAATAGTGACTAAACAGGGATAATGTCATGTAGAGCATAAGTATACATGTGCCGTGTGAGGTTCAGACTGCTGTTGGTGTCCAACCCACATCCTCTGTGCTTCTTGCTTCAGGCACTGTGACCCCCTAGCCAGAAGTTTTCCTGGGTCTTAGGACAGTGCTTGACCACATGTAGGGCAGGCTGCAATCTCCAGGGAGCTAATGCCTATGAGAATGGTCCTTAACCAATGAGGGTAGGAGTAGGTGGGTAAATCCCCTAGCTTTTTTGCTCCTTGAATGGGACAAGTTTGAGGCACATTCTAGTTTCTCAGAGAGTCCCGAAGGGATTTAATCTCATTGCCTAAATGTAACCTATTCCTTAACTTAGTATGTATTGGCATTCTCCCTTCCCTGCTTCACTTCTGCATTTCCTTATGATCGCTTAGAGTCACCAATAAAATAAAATACTTGCTCTCAAATCCTTTATTCTGGGCCCGATTCTGTGAAAATCCAGCCTAAAATAATATTGGTGTGTTCTCTTAAAAAAAGATCAATATCTTAGCCTTCTCTCGACTACCACCAGTCTAATACTTTATAACCAATATTTTTATTGAAGTATCCTTTTAATTTCCCCCTATTTTTTCTTGCTTTCTCTCTTTTTTTGGGGGGGGTTATAACAATTACATAAAAACAGTGAACATTATCCATTGTTCATTTTTCTTGTTTATGGAATGCTTCTTCCAAAAGTATCTTCAATAAAGACTGTGTGTGATAAAACTTCTAAAACCTGATATGTTTGAGAACCTCTCCATTTTACTCTGACATTTAAAAGATCACCAAGGTATACAATTCTAATTCAAAGTCGCTTCAGCACTTTTTTAAATTATATTTTGCCATTGCAGTTGTCCCAATTTTTTCTCCTTTGCTCCCCTCCATCCAGCACCTCTCACTCCCTCAAAAGCTCTCCATATCCACGATTTTATCTCTGTTCTTCTTGTTGGGTTACTTTGTTTTTAGATTCAATTGTTGATAGATATGCATTTACTTCCCTTTTATTGTTCATAGTTTTGATATTCTTTTTCTCAAATATTTCCCTTTAACATACCATATCATAATATTTTGGTGATGATGAACTCCTTTAGTTTTTTCTTGTCTGGGAAGCTCTTTATCTGCCCTTCAATTCTAAATGATAGCTTTGCTGAGTAGAGCAATCTAGGTTGTATGTCCTTGCCTTTCATGACTTTGAATATTTCTTGCCAATCCCTTCTAGCCTGCAAAGTTTCTTTTGAGAAGTTAGCTGACATTCTTATGGGAACTCCCCAGTAGGTAATTAACTGCTTTTCTCTTGCTGTTTTTAAGATTCTCTCTTTATCTTTAATCTTTGGCATTTTAATTATGAGATGTCTTGGAGTGGGACTCTTCACATCCATTTTGTTTGGCTCTTTCTGTGCTTCCTGGACTTGCATGTCTATTTCCTTTACCAAACTAGGGAAGTTTTCCCTCATTATTTTTTTAAATAGATTTCCAATTTTTTGCTCTTTCTCTTTTCCTCTGGCACCCCTATGACACAAACATTGGACCTCTTGAAGTTGTTCCAGAGTCTGCTTACACTATCTTCATTTTTCTGGATTATTTTTTCTTCTTGTTGTTCTGACTGGTTGTTTCTTGCTTCCTTATGTTCCAACTCATAGATTTGATTCTCAGCTTGATCCACTCTATTCTTGTTTCCCTGGGTATTATCTCTGGGTATTGTTCTTTATTTCACTTAGTGTATCCTTAATTTCTGACTAAATCCCCAAGTTCCTTGAACATCCCTGTTACCAGTGTTTTGAAGTCTGCATCTGATAGATGGCTTTTCTCTATTTTGTTTAGTTCTTTTTGTGGAGTTTTGATCTGTTCTTTCATTTGGGCTATGTTTTTTTGCCTCCTCATTTTGGCAGCCTCTCTGTACTTGTTTCTATGTATTAGATAGAACTTCTATGACTCCCTGTCTTGGAAGCATGGCTTAACATCGTAGATGGGTATTCAAGGTGCACCCTTTGTGTGGGCTGAGTATACCCTCTTTTTGTAGTTAAGGCTTGATTGTTATTGGCAGATCAATGAAAGGGATTTACCCAGGCTAGTCAGCTGGAAAGACTGGCTGTGACCACTGACTACCAACCTGCACCCTCTGTGGAGGATCCATTGTGCAGGGGCAAGGTGGTGTTGCATGACATGATCTTTAGCTGCCCACAGAGTATTCACATGGAAAAGTCATGGGTAACAGCTTGGGTGGACCCATAAGCTGGGTGGGAAAGTGTCTCCAGTGATCTCCAGGGCAGGGCAAACAGTGTTAACCAGGCTGATGGAGACTCAGACATGGAACCTACCTGCCAGCTCTGTGGCTCTGTTGGGGAAGGGCTCAGAAAAGAGACAATGACCTCTGCTTGACTTTCTGTCTTGGAGAAAGCTATTCCCCATCTCCTTCCTTGATGCTAGACACGTTGGCTCTTCCCTATAAGCTGCTGGTGCTGTTCAAGCTGCTATCTCAGTGCTGGAGCTCAAAGATAGTGAGTCTGAGTAAATCCATGTGTGAGTTCTTTAAGGGGAACTGCTTGTGACTCCAGCAGTTTCTCCCACTGACTCACTCTTGCTGGTTTTGCATCCAGAAGTTATGGGGACTTATCTTTCTGGCTCTGGAACCCTGGTTTGGGGAACCTGGTGTGTGACTGGGACTCTTCACTCTTGAGATGTCCCTCCTAAATTTTTATCCATCACATGTGGATGAGGGACCAGCCATTCTGTGTCTCTGCCCCTCCTATCAGTCTGGATAGATGCAATTTCTTTAATTCTGCTGTTGTCAAACTTCCATTCAATTTGATTTCTGATGATTCTGAGTGATGGTTGTTCTACACTTTACTTGTAATTTTGATGTGGTTGTATGAGGAAGTAAGCCTTGTTTACCTATACTGCCATCTTGATTGGAAGTCCACTATCTCATTCAAATGGGTACTCTCTTGTTCTCTTGCTTATGCTATTGCTATTAAGAAGCCTGATGTCATTTTACTTTTTGTTCAGTTATAGATGTCTTGGTGCATCTATCTGAAACCTTTTAGTGTATTTTTTCATTGTACACATCTTATTGTGTATTTTCACAATAACTGAAAGATCAAATAGTCTATATGATGTATTCTTATGTTAGCACATATTATATTTGGCATTTTAAAACAATCTACCTTATCACTAAAGAGAAAGAAAGCTTTATAGATCACTACAATTTGAACAGGAAACATGGCAGACATGAAGGTGTGCCACTTAGATCTGCCCTCAAGAGAGAAGCTGCCATGAGGAATGCAGTGAGCTGACAGCTTCCAACTGCAGTGCTTTTAGGATCTCTCCCTGTGTTCAAATCAAGGTCATGTTCTCTCTAAACAGCTTCCCAGAGAGACTAAACACAGCATGGGTACCAAAGCATGGCAATTTCCTCCCAGTTCGAAACTCCTGTGTGAGCAATCTTTGTACTAGGGCTTCCCTCTGGGCTGAGACTTTCTCAGAGCTGAACCACAGTCTGAGGCTCTTCCTGCCCAGTCTTTCATCCTTTCCCTTTCACAAGTGTCAACTTGCACTATGGACTGTAGGCTTTCTCTGCCCACTTTTGCTCCCGGTGCTCTTTATCTTGCATAGGTGTTACCTCCACGACACCTCTGCATTTTTAACTTCATCTTGGTGTCTACTTTCAGGAGGACCCAGACTTACAGGAAAAAATGAGTGTCTATGTGTGTTATTTATTTAAGCGGAAAGCCCAGCTAAGAGAAGACTTGCAATCTGATCATTTTCCATGTGCTGCCACGTGAGCTGTACTACTGTTCCCCAGCATGCTCTGCTTTTTCTAATCCTTGTCCCATTATGGCTTGCAGTAAAATGAATTTAGGAATATCAAAAATAGATATATTTTATTATGAGTCAATATATTCTTTTTCTTACAGCCTTCTCTGGCTTGACGTATTTTGTATTTAGAGTATATAAAAATAATAAAAATACTCACTATTACCTCTTTAACCCATTCATAGTTTACCAAACAGACTCATTTTGCCACAGATCACAACTTGGATATTGGTTTGGCAGTAGTGATTAGTTTGTTCCTGTTTATTTTTTTGTGAGTGGCATTTGACTCATTTAGTTAACATTTTTCACCTTCTTTACAAAACACTAAAACTGAAGTATTCAGACACCAATAATTCACAGTATCTTTGTAGATTGTACAGGCAAAGAATACATGTTTAAAGTATAAAGATAAGAATTGTTTTTAAAACCTGATGTATTTTGGTAACACCTTTTACAAATGCAATCGCAATATGTTTGTTTTTATATAAAAATATTTGATTTAGTAAAACTTTAATAAAGGGCCTCTGCAGGCACACTCTTTCAGTTTAGCTGTGGTAATTAGGATTTGTTAAAACACCAAAAAATTTCTAGCTATTCGTCTTTCTCAATCAATTCAAATCACTGAAGTTTATAAAAAAATGATTATATTTCTTTAGTCTGAAGCCTTTCTCTAATTACAGGTACTCAGCCTGCCAATAAGAAAATTGCAGACATTTTATGAAAAACATGTGGTTTGTAGTGGTATGATTATGATTATTCACATTTCAATCTTTACCATGTATTAATTTGCATACTGACTTTTTCTCTCTGTGGTTAGCATCAAATGTTTGGCCCCAGTGTACTCATATAAAACAGACTACTGTGGCGATACTTTTCTGAGTTCATTATTTATTCTTTGTGTCAGCAGAAACCACAAAGCTACTAGGTGTCACATAACAGCTTCATTGCAGCAAATTTTCGTTGAAAAATGCACTTACTTTTGCCCTGGTCTAATGCATTTTTGGTATATGTATTCAAGGCTTGTCCCTGGAAGAAAAATGCCTGTCACATCATGGGAAATTTTCTGAGTACTTTTTTTGAGTTGCAAATGTTGAATTTAATTTCAATGTAATAAAGACAAAAACAAAAACCCAGCACTGCTCACCTTGCATAGGAATTTTAACATAAAATGTTTAAACTTATTTACTTTGTTAACACTTTCTCCATTGCATATAATTTTAAAAAAACATAGACATCAGAATTCTGTGGGATATATTTTATAAACAAGGTAAGAGTATTTCTGGTGGAGGAGTTAATCTGCATTAAAGGGGCCCACGGTTCTACTAATTAAACAGAAATATTAGAAATCCCTAGATAATCCTTGTCAGGGCGGCTCAGTTGGACGGATTATCATCTGCTAAAACAAAGGGATGTGGGTGTGATCCTCAGTCGGAGCACATACCTGGGTTGTGGGTTCTGTCCCTAGATGGGAGGCAATTGACTGATGTTTCTCTCCCATAAATGTCTCTCTCTTTCTCTCTGCCCCCCTCCTCTCTCTCTAATATCAATAAATATATCCTCAGGCGAGGATTTTTAAAAAAAAATCCCTAAATAGGAATAAGAAAATAAATAATTTTCGTAGCTTGGAAATATATTAGAACTACAGTAGGAAACACCGCAAAGTCATTGCTCACACTGACTGGACTTATTTCTGATGGAGGAGACAGACCATAAAATTATAAATGTATAATTTTAATGTTAGACAGTGATAGGAGCTGTTGTTAATAAAGTATGTACTCAGACGGAGAGGAAGTATTCCAAGAGACAAACAAAATGAAACAAACAAACAACAAAAAAACCCAGGATGTCCCTGAAGAAATGGGTGATTCCAGTTCTTAGGCAGTAATAGTATAAAATAACCTTAGAGTATTTTCTTATACCAGAAGTAAGTTATCAAAGATTGCACCATGTTATATCAAAATGTTGTATCAGGAGACAACTTGAGGAAACTTTGTACCAGCCCAGATTTAAACAAAAGAGCCACAACAATGGTTATTGGAATAAACAGGTTTATTAAAAGAATTTGAATTTACATGAGTGTGGAAAAGCTGGAAAATCAGGCAGAGGATTACATTACTAATGTCTTTAGTCTGAAGGTTGAAGAGATTCGAAAGGCAAGAATTCTGCAAGAGCCTGAGAAGCTGCCTGTCAGGTTGGCGAAGCAATTCAATTTGGTCACAGCAAACTCCTGGGCACAATGGTTTCTGCTTCTACCTCCACTTTTCAAATTTTGCAAGTTCCTGTCATTGACAAACTGACCCAAAACCACATAGGAAATGCAATTCTGGAATATGTAGTTTCCAGATTTGGAGGATGTAGCCCGGGGTTCCAAGTAAATACTGACTTCCACCGTCCTAGTATGGACAATGTGAACATCAGTAAGGACAAATGCAGTGAACTGAAATACATAAATTATGGCTAAGTCCATAAGTTAATAATGATCCTAAATTACACCTATTGCAGAAACAGCCTCAATTATTCCCATGCCTGTATCTCTGCCCCTTACAATGTGACTGCAGCTCCTCTTAAAATCCAGCAACCACTTATGATAAAAACTCTCAGCAAAGTGGAAATAGAGAGAACATGCCCCAACATAGAAAAGTCAGTATAGGGGGCATTTACTGAGCTTGCCTTATTTGTTTCCTATCTGTCAGAGATAATTGTCCTTTGTTACCTAAAGTCTAGTGTCTCACAAATTGTTGTTTCTTACATTTTGTATTTTTAAAAAAATTATTTTAGGCAAGAAGGTTACCCGGGCCTTGTTTCTCCATCTTGGCCACAAGCAGAAATGCTTTATTGTATTAAACTATTGAGTTTGTAGGGGTGGGGCGTGGAGAGACATAACTCACTAATAGCTGAGGTAGTCACATTAACTGCCACCTATTGCAGGACGCTGATGACCTCATTATTTTGAAATTTAATTTGCGAAAAGGGAACACATCAAGCATTTATCCTGTCTTTCCAATATAAACTCTTTGTCTAGGTAACTAAAACATTGATGAAGTATATTCTATTTATAGAAATACTTCAGCCTTGGCTGGTGTATGGATTGAGCACGAGCCTGTGAAGCAAAGGGTCGCCAGTTCGATTCCCAGTCAGGGCAAATGCCTGGGTTGCAGGCCAGGTCCCCAGTAGGGGATACATGAGAGGCAACCACACATTGATGTTTCTCTCCCACTCTTTCTCCTTCCCTTCCCCTCTCTCTAAAAATAAATAAAGAAAATATTTTAAAAATACTTCAGTTAACAAATTAAGATGGAATACTAGAATTGGAGTTTGTCATTTTGCAGCACCTAATAAGTTAATGGATCTAGGAAATACCCACCAATGTCAACCTATATCACAAAAGCATATCGTATACTTTCTGTTGTAAGAACACCATACTCTCTTTGAAGCAATTTTACCAATAAAACCTCATATGACCCAACCAACACTGTGTAGTCTAAATCTAGACTGTGAAAAACACAGCAAAATCTTGCAAAATCTAGACTGTGGGAAACTCTGTGGACAAATTATGAGGTTTTTTTTTTTCAGTAAAGAGATTGCAGGGGGGAAAAGAGGGAACAGTGAAAGAGAAAATTTCTAGATTAAAAGATAATTAAGAAACTTAATGACCAGTTATATATCTTATTTAAATAATGATCAAACTTGGAAGAAAACGACATTCATGAGTAAAATGCTAATTTGAATACTGATTGGGTATTTGCTATATTAAAGAGTTTTACCTCTACTTTTTCAGTTTTGGGGAGGTGCAGGGGGAAAACTAAGAAAAGACTCATTAATTGAGAAATGACAACCAGGAAGATTGAAGACTTAGTGGTACCTAAAATCCATCTTTAAAAGGGGGGGGGGGCGGAAGAGGACAACTGTAATGGCATAATCAATAAAATATATTTAAAAAAAGAAAAAGAAAAAAACTACAGCTTTCAGGCTTCTGTAAAGGGAAGGAGAATGAAAGGGACAAGGGGTGACTGATCATCTGGGTGGCCACAGGGGTCCAAGGAAGACTGTGCTACTCGCTGTGCCTGGTCACAAGGTTCCTGCCCATCTTTGATAAACAGTACATACTTCCTTAGTGCTCAAGCTGAAGGCTAATAGCTTCTACTTAGTCTTCCATATAGACATGCTGATCATTAGAGAAATTCTTTTCAGTTTTACTGAGAAATGATTGACATGTATCAGTATATACGTTTAAGGCACAGAGCATAATGGTTCGATTTACATGTACAGACCATCCCTAACTTACAGTCATTTGACCTACAATTTTTGAAGTTTGTGATAGTGCAAAAGGAAGATGCATTTAGTGGGAGTCATGATTTAAATTTTGAATTTTGATCTTTTCCTGGACTACTGATATGCAGTGTGATACTCTATTATAATGCTGGGCATCGGCAGCAAGATAATTTTGCTCAGCTGTAGGCTAAGGTTAAGTGTTCTGTACATATTTAAGGTAGGCCAAGTTAAGCTATGATGGTCACTGGCTTACGTGTATTATATGCAGTTTCAACTCACAATATTTTCAACTAACAATTTTTTTAGATTATATTTATTTATTTTTAGGAAGGAAGGGAGAAAGGAAGGGAGAAGGAAGAGGAAGGAAGGGAGAAAGGGAGAGAAACATGATGTGCCAGAGAACATCGATTAGTTGCCTCTTGCACACCCATAACTGGGGACATGGTCCACAACCCAGGCATGTGCCCTGACCTGGAAATGAATCAACGACCTTTCACTTTGCAGGATGATGCCCAATCCACTGAGCTACATCCGTCAGGGCTCAACTAAAGATTGTTTTATTGAGACATATCCCATCTTAAGTTGAGGAGCATCTGACTGTGAACTGATTACTGAACAAGTGGTTCAGCTAATGTCCATCTTCTCGTATAGATACAATTAAAAAAAAAAGAAGAAAAACAAAAGAAAAAACTTTCTGTTTGTGGTGAGAACTCTTAGGATTTGCTCTCTTCATAACTTTCTTATGTATTATATATAGCTGTTAGCTATAGTCATTATGTTGGACATGTCATGTCTAGGACTAATTTATGTTATAAATGGAAATTTGTACCTTTTGATCCTTTCTCCAATTTCCCCTCCCTTTTCCTCCTGCTTCTGGTAACCACAAATTTGATCTGTTTTTCTAAGGTTTGTTTTTTTTTTTTATTCTAGATCATATAGTATTTGTTGTTCTCTGACTTATTTCACTTAGCGTAATGCCTTAAAGTTCCATCCATGTTGTTGCAAATGGTGGGATTTCTTCATTTTTATGGATGAATAATATTCCATTGCACATTCAAGGGGGGGTCCAAAAAAACAGAATTTATTTATAAAAAATTGTGTTTATTCTTACATATTTAAACTTCAGTCACCTTCAAAATACTCTCCATTTGATGCAATATACCTATCGAGATGTTTTTTCCACTGCTCAAAATAGTGTTTAAACTCATTGATTTTGATGCTTCTTAGTGTTTCTGCCATTTTTTGTTTCATCTTTTCCACATCAGCAAAATATTTCCCTTTGAGGACTTTTTGCATCCAGGGAAACAAACAAACAAAATGTTGTGCAGGGCAGGATCAGGTGAATAGGGAGGGTGCGGCATGGGAGTCATGCTGGTTTTGGTCGAAAACTGCTGAACACTCAGCACAGTGTAGGCAGGTGCGCACGTGGATCATGAAATGGGTAAATGTGTCGAAAGAGTCTTCAAAACTACTTTCACCGAAGTAGAATTCAGCCTCTCACAATGACACCAGGTGGTACACTGATACAGATGGGTTCCTAGAACACTCACCTAGCAGGGGAGCCTGTACTACAAGGAGCCTGCCCTCCATAAGGTAGTTCTGTTTTTTGGGGGGTCCCCCCTCATATATACCAAGAACACTTTCAAAATAGTATGGGAGGGGAAAATGGGTGTGGATCTAGATAAAACAACTTTGCCCACGAGCTTAATAAATGTAGAAGCTGTTTTGTCTACTTTCCTGTATCTACATTTTCTATAATAAAATTAAAAAGAGAATTATATCGGAGAAAGTGACATGATGAGCACTGTTTTATTAGAGGGATCAGGAACTCTCTCTTAGCAGGAGACTTTTGAGAAGAGGCTTGATGAAAATTAAGTGGAGGATTAAAACAAGTAAGTCTGTAGGATTTCTCAGTGGGGCAGTGGAGTGTGGGGAATGAAGTTTGAGTGCACCGGCTGAAATGATTGAGAGGCAACAGCGTTATTCTTTCCAGTAGCTTCTTGTAAAGGAAAGAGGAGAGGCCAAGGAATCTCACTTCCTTGGGCAGAGCAGGACACTATGCCTACCTGAAACAATACAGGATTTTCTCCGTATTTGCTTGAAATTACCTCCTGACTATTAGATCTCTTCTTGGGGCCTCTTTTTCCTAACCTGCTTCCTCTAGGTTTTTGATAGTGTTTTTCCTGCCTAGCTGTCCTCACTGGCTGTGCACATTTCCTTTGAAGAGCTGCCTTTAAGTCCCATGTCACTAACCAGGTGCCATATAGAGGGGATTGCCACAACTCTTATGCTGTTTGAGGCTCTTATTTCTTCAGCTTTATGCACATTGATTCTTCAATTGCTTCCTCCTTTTACCTGTTTTTCCCTTTTCTGACTTCTGACTTGGCTGTCCACTTTCCGTTTTCAAATTTACCTTGCCTTGTAGACTAGATTTTCAGCGTTATTCTCTTATATCTGTCACTTCGTTTACTTCTTTACCAAGAGTGAGATCCCTTCTGCAAACTGCCTTGAGCTGCTTGTCTGAACCCAGCCCTTGGACCTATGTTGTTTACTAAGAAGGATAAAGCAGCGGAAACTGCAGAGTAGGGTGTTAACCCACGGTTCTCAATCACCTCCTTGGTGAAGCCACGGCCATTCCATGTCCAAATTAAAGTCCTCCATGGCCAGCCAACCTGGCACTAGAAGTAGAAGAACATTCCTCTAATAACTGGAATCCCTGGGCTCATTAACCATTAACAGAGACCAGGACAGAACTGCTGGCTCTGCGTTCAGAGGCCCAACCCCTGTACCTCTGGAAGCTCTCAGAGTCCTGTGCTTTATTCCAAAGCCCCTGCTAACACGTCTCCCCTGCAGTTCAGACCTGCTCTTTTCTAATGTTTCGTGTGATGATACGGGAAATAGGTGTAAAGCACTTTGGCTGAATTATGAAGTATTAGGATGATTATCTTGAAAATAGCACTTGGGTTATACAACGGCAACCCGAATTAGCTGCTGCCTTTCACGGAGTGCAAGTTTTTTGAAAGAGAGACTGGAAGACAAGCCGTGGTTATTCAGATATGGACATTAGGAAGATATTTTCTCAAAATAGGTGAAATAAGCTTGTTTCTTAAAGGAAATCAACTGACAGTATTTGTTGCCAATGATAACTTTAAGTTTCCAGCAAGGGAGAGCATCTTATACATATGCATTTGTTTTTATCACGTTGTTCTACTTAACTTTCTCTCAATTATCCAAATTGAAGGCCAGAAAGAACTGTCTTCAGTTAAGTGACTCTTCCCATATGGTATTCATTATTTGAGAAAATTCACTTGTATAACTTATATACCATTTGTGGTAAAGGCACTATTTCCTGTAAAACAAGTTTTCAGTGACAAGACTATACTTTTAAAATGTGATTTAGCAATTTTATTATCTTACCAGCAAGGGGCAGCAAAGAACAATGTTTGTTTGATGTACTGAGCTATTGTGTTAATTTAATTTGGAACTTGTCCTGTTATTCTTCTGTTCAATGAATACACCTCTGACCCCTTTCATACTTCTCCCAGCGTTGCTAAGCTAAAGGGATCGAAGAGGAACATCCGAAAGAGGAAAGAGTAAATTGTAACATTTAAAATGCAATTCCAAGAAAAGGATAGTATCTTCCAGTCCTTTGTGTTGCCAAGTGGTGAGTTTCTTATAATTTCCAAGTTGAGTCCCCGTACCTACCACTAGTTAAGTGTAGCCACAAAAAGTATCCATGGTGCATTAATGAGGAGGAAAACGTGAAAGTGGTGTCTTGTCATAGTTCTACATTTCTCACAAAATACAGATTTTCTGTCTGAGCTTTAGTCATCTAGTTTTTAAAAATTATTTCATTTTTAATGAGTATTTATTAAGCATTCACCATTGAACCAGAAGCCATACTATGTACTGGAGACAAATGATAAAACTGGCATAAGCCCTAGCTGGGTGCTCGGTTGGTTAGAGCGTCCTTCCAGTATGCCAAGATCGTGGGTTAGATCCTTGGTCAGAGCACATGCCGGAATCAACCAATGAATGTACACATAAGTAGAAATACAAGTCAATATTTCTACCTTCCTCTGTCTGAAAAAAATCAATAAATAAAACTGATGCAATATCTGTCTTGTCCTCCTGCTGCTTGTTTGTTTGTTTGTTCATTTTCTGTTGGGGAAAGCCATCCAAACTGAAAGAAAGAAGAGCTGGAGGTGGAAGAGCAGAACACCGAGCACGAACAGAGAGGAAGATGCTAGTGAAGGCACCGACGAGTGCCAAGTCCTGGCACTGGTGATTTTTCCTCAGAAACTTCTTTTAAATCTTTCACTGTTTTTCCCAATCACAAAGGCTGGTGTGAAAAAAATATAACTTTGTTTTTCTTATATCTAGATGAAATATGTCTTAAGACCCTACTCTGTCTAAAGGATAAAGCTTATCTCCAATGAGCTCTAGGGGGGATTTTTGAGTATTTCACATTTTACTCCAATTCAGAATTTGCTCCCAACAGCACTGTTTCTTCCAAGGTTTGGGAACGTACACCTGTTTCTCTTGTTCGATCTGTCTCAGTGCTGTGTTGCAATCTGTGAGATGTAACTCATTTAATACGGCACTCGTGTGTTCTCTTTCCAGGCTGACATCAACATCTGAATGTGACTGTAACCAAGATGTGATCTGCTATACGTTGTCCTAAGGAGCCCTGCAGGGCAACCGGTTCCCTCCATCCATCTCTCCCTCCCTCCCTTTCTCTAATTTCTGTATCCTATTTGTCACCTCCTGGAAGCATTCCCATGTCACAACAGGTGATAGGCTCTTCACTGAGCTTGCATCAGTCCCATTTTTGCCCCATATCCTAGGCAACTATAATTAAGGTATTGCTACGGCACTCTTCTGGAATTGAAAATTATGTGGGAACTGTCAGATCAGGGTCCCAGAACGAAAGCAGACTCAGAATCTTGCACCTGCAGAGTTCCCTTGGTACATTCTGGGTTTTCTACTACCCACCAGATACTTTGGAACTTAATCACTGGGAGGGCTGAATGAGATAAATATCTTTTAAATTTTTTTCTATGTAATACTTTCATCAAGTCTTCTGAACTTGAAGACCAATATTTAAAGTTTATTCCAGAGAAATTTCCTTGATTGAGGGAGGCTCAACTAATAAAGAAAATGCAGGGGGGGAAAGTATAAAGCAATATTTCACATACTGACCCATATGTTCAACTCTACTGTTATTTAGTAATAAAAACCAAATCAACATATAACTTGTACCTCAAGCATATTTTTTCTTTTTAATGCTAAATTCTTCAAAAGAGGTCTGCATTCTGAACCATCTATTAAGTAATAGCTCCAGTCATATGGCACCTATGCAACAGAAATAAAAATACTTTGAGATTTCATGAGGATACCTGTTTCAAGTTCACTAATGTATATGTATATTGAATTGTCTACCATACACAAAAGTTGACTAGGTATTCTCTCAGCAAAAATATTTTTTTCCAAAAAAGAAAGGATTACAATCTGATCTGTGCTAACATGGTGAGCCATGTGCACAAATAAAAACAAAGAAGAAAAACGGACCCCCTTTTTACAGAGGGCAAAAAAGATTAATGGGAGGGGCTGTTATAACCATATAGCTTTGTTGTAAACATAGAGTTCATCCTGTAGCGTTGGCAACTGACTTACAGTAGGAAAGCTTTTCCAAAAATCCTCCCAATTCCTGACTAGGTTAGACCATTCATAAATTTTGGTAAAACACAGGGTGTTATGTGTATGTGTGTTTGTGTGTGTTTCCAGAATTCCAATATTATCTGTGAGTTCGAGATTAGCCACCAGAGGGCAGCAAATAGTAGTGCAAAACCTCAAACTTGTAGTAGCAGCTGATTATTACAAATGTATGTTAGGTCACATTCAAGTCAACACGTAAGAATTTTCTTGACACAAAGAAAATTTTTGTGGCTATCTTTTAAAATATAAAATAAGTGCTATGCTGGTTATTAGTGAAAAAGGGGTCAAATTTATTTTCAGTAGCACTTTATTCCTCTGGAACTTCTAGATCTTTCTTCCGGACCACCAGGATCTGCTGCTCACTGACTCTGGATAATAGGAACTCTCCAAGTGGGCTATTCCATAAGTTTGGCACCCAGAATAATGTCCCCTCCAACAAAAATAATTATCTTGTATTTCCTTCCTACTTGTGTTTTTTTTTCCCTATGGGTAGTCATAATTTGTACATAATAACTAATCTTATTATATACACATCATCTTTCAAAGACATATATTATTGAAACCAATTATCTAAATGAGACTATTTATAAAAAGAATGATTTTTTTCAGGGTGGTATTTTTAAAGTAAGTTTGACTTGGCTAAGGATGGTGGAATGAAGGAAGATTCCCCAATAACTAAGTCAATGATCAAATATGTAATTACAAAACCTACAAAAGGTGTGGGGGAGGGTAAGTCTTACGAGTAGCAACAAAACACGCAGAGTCACAACCGGATACCACAAAGAAATGTCGTCAAATCAGGACACAGAAAATACTGTTACATTGCATCACACCTCCTTAACTTGCCTTCACCTTCTAGAAGAATTATTGGGAAAACTGAGTCTCCTGAAAATTCTTGCTGATGTCATCCAATTTGGAAATACGTGGACAGAGGAGGTAAGTAGGTAACCCTGAGAAAAAGGAAAGAGAGACCCACAATAGTACAACCTAACTTAAGAATTCATCAGATATATGACGGGGCAATAACCTGACTGTCTTCAATGGAACTGCATGGCTTTGGAGTGACAGCCAATGCAAGAATCCGCTTATGACAGAATCTAGAAAAGAGCTCAGATGGCAGATCTCCAGCAAGGGTAACACTCTTCCTGCACAGCAGTGCTCCGCCTCCGCCGTCGCAGCGTGCTCAGTGATCACGCTCACCATTCCTGTTTGCTCACAGATTTGGAGGAAACGCCCGCTGGTTACAGATTAGACGGCAAGTGAATAAGCACGGTCGAACTCGGTAGTAACACCTGATAATAAACGTGACTCAGGTAAAAAATAAATCACATGACAATTATGAAACTATAGTAGAGTTAAAAAAGAATAAACGGGGAAAAAGATAGAAGGAAGGAAGGAAGGGAAAATTATGGTTCATAATATCCAAAAGCCTGCAAGAAAGTATAACTCAAACTACAGAAGCACAGTCCCCATGAGTTTTTTATGCTGTGCAATAACATAACAAAATGAATAATCCAATAAAAGAGCTAAAAACCCAGATGATTAGAATTAAAAGGTTATAAGGAAATTTCAGAGACAAGAAAAGAATCTGAGAACTGACCCATAATTGTAGATGTAACAAATAAATTGTAATAACAGAAACAGTAAGAGGAAAATAAATTATAATAAAATGGAGTAAAGGCTTGAGATAATTGTAATGACTGCAGAAGAAAAAGAAAATTTAAAGCAATTTTACTTCCACTACTGGTAATCTGGAAAACTAAGTACCTAAACTGATCCTGTTGCTGAGAACAACTAAAATTATTGAGCAAAAATATTTTAATAATATTAAATGCATGCAAATCTGCAACGGAAAAAAGCATGAGGTACTTACGCCTGAAATAAGTAAAAGGCAGAAGGAAACTCTGAAGGTGAGTAGAGCACTGAAGTTGGCTTTTTGTCTTAATGGAATTACTGCGCCCAGATGATATCAAACATTAATTTTTAAGGTTTAAGGGATGGGAGATAAGCCCACACCTTCTTCAAGTTAGGGATTATATCAGGTAACCACTTTTAAATAAAACTTGTCCCTAAAGTGTTATACTTGCAATTTAAGAACAAACTAGAAAAACACCTTGACATCAATCTGAAATTGGAAAAAAAATAAAAGAAAGTAAGAAAGAAAAAAGAAACAAAGAAAATTACCCATCTTGAAATTTGAACATTGAACTTTGATTGTTATTGGAAATGAAAAAGAATTTCTCTTGAAAATTCATAACCACAGTCTGGCCACCCTTTCAGTTTGTATCCTGAATACAAATCCCCTTATATCATGAAACACACACAAACAGAAGCAAAAGACCTCAAGTTGATAATTTAGTTTAAGATGATACAGCACTGATAATGTACACATATATGTCTAACAGAATCAAATGTGATGCTAATTCCCCCATGAAGAAATCCAGTTCAACACAGGCCTCAAAAAACTCCACAGATAAAGTTCAAATGAAAATGAGACCTCAAAGTAAAGAGGAAAAAAAAAAGTCAATAAACTCACTGTGAAATACAGCACCATGAATGAGAGCAAGCAAAAACAACATAAAGGCCCAAAAGTCTTAAGATATAGGAATCACCAGATTAGAAAGAAACCTTTTTTTAAAAGGTTTCAAAATATAAAAAGTCAAAAAATCACGAGTAAAGAATAAATAGATATGTAAAAGAACCTCGGCATTTCCAGAAATAAAAAACTAATAGAGATTTAAATCTGAATGGATGTTTTACATCAAATTGTCTATAATTGAAGTCCAGAGAGCCAGAAAAATAAAAATATGAAAGAGATCTGAAGGGCAGAATAGAAGTGTTGGGAACCACCCTGCCTGGTTTCAGGAGCTGTAACC
>PVKM010000759.1:0-21781 GCA_004027735.1 Carollia perspicillata | reverse complement strand
GGTTAGTTCCCTAGGGTGATCAGGCCTAAGACAGAATATGTAAAATCCTATGAAACCTGCTTTGTTTAGAATGCTCGCAATTAAATGATAAGGGTCCAAGCAGGAAGTGAGTTCCCCAAAGTTTATGGCCCTTTAGCTATCTAACCCTGACTCAAAATAAGCCACCAGAGCTCTCTAAATGTTATCTATTGTTTGATCATTACTGCCTGATAATGATTAATCAGCTTTACCTGTATTCCTGTGCCAAAGGAACCTAATAAAAGCCCATTGAGAGATTAGCCACCATTCCTCCCTAAGCAGATTCTGTCTTGGTAGATTTATTCTCATGCAAGGTGGGGCAGGGGCAGGCCCTGCAGGCAGAGCCCCCCCACATAGAAGGTCTAACATACATCTGTCTAATTGGAATTCTAGAAGGACAGGAGTGGGGAGGGAGAGAGAAAATGGAGAGAGGTCTTATTTGAAGACACTGATTAAGACTTTTTAGAACTTGTGAACTCTAAGGAGGATAAGTTAAAAAAAGTCCTACTTTAAGATTCATCACAGTTTACAGATCATTTAAAGGAAAAACAAAGGCAAAATAATTGAAATGAAGGAAAACAAAAGGAAATTCTTAGAAGTTCTATGGCAGTTTTCAAAGGAAGAAATGTATCCAAATCTCGTTTCCTACCCTGTCTGCTACCTTGTCACTAAGAAAACTTTGTCTTATTCTTTCTCCAAATACTTGAAAAGAGCTAGAGAAACCCATGCTGTAAATCCTATTCCTAAATAAGGCTTTTTTTTTTTCTTGTCAATTGGAAACGTTCTTTTTTTTAGTTGGTAGTTTAAAGATCCTTTAAGACCAGTATCAATGCATAAATCTGTGCATCTAAATCAGGCAAACGCGGTTTCACAATTGTGCGATTAACACAAAATCAAATTTAGCTGAGTTCAGCTGAGTTCAGCCGAGAAACGTTTGCTATGAAGACTCAACGAAGAAGTCCACTGTGTGGCAAAACAGTTACCTCAAACTGAGTAGTAGGAACTAAACACCTCAGTCTTCCTACAAGCAGGTGAACTCTGCATGCTGCCAAGCGCACGAACCAGCATGTCCACAGAACCCGCCAGGCTCCTGTGATTGTCAGGCTCCGAAGAGGCCGAACCACCAGTTGCCTTTGAAAAAGGGCAACCCCCAAAGTGAACACAAGGGTGCAGGTGTGGTTGTGGGCTGTATGTCTGCAACAGACCTTTGGTTCTAGATTCCGTTTAAACACCTTAGCAACCAAGTTGCAGAAACTCTCCAAAGTTGCACTACCCATATATACTAAACCGATACTAAAATCAAAAGAAGGGCAGAGGGTGGACAGTGAGAAGGAGAAGAAAGAGAAACAAAGAACCGAATAAAACCGAACACATTCACATGCCTCTAGGTACAATTACCCATTCAGAAATAATTTGGGAATAGATGCAAATGTTTTTTGTTTTTGTTTTCCCTCTTCTATTTATTGTTTTCTTCTACCATAGTGTCCTTAATAATTAATGATGGTATACCATTCTCTATGGAATATGTGCAAACATTTTATTTAATTGGTATCTTTTCTTCTTGTCTTTGTAAAATGCTACTGCTTCTTTCACTTCATCGTTATCAAGACTTATTTTGGGAGGGAAAAATTGAAAGAAACCGTTCCTCAGACAGTAATACACATTTCAGTGTGATTATACTCAAAACTGTTCTTCAAAAACTGAAACCAGAATAGAACGTAATGTAGGGATGAAGAAGACTCCCATCATTTTTTCCATTGACTGATTTTTACTGATTATGTTTTTCATTCGCAAAAATAAAATGAATTGTCCTTGTTCTAAATGGAGTTTTAAACGTAAGCATGTAAATTCTTTGAGTGAAGTGAAGTGATGGGCCAGAAGTGTTGTGGGTTATACAGTCAAATAAGAGACACTCACTTTACAGCTCGAGCTTCCACAAACACCACAGAAAAATGCTTGGACACTTACCCATCTGTGTCTGCAGCATATTTTTTCATGTTTTCTAATTATTTTTAACTAAAATGTATGAGATTTTTTGCTTTGCTTTTCCTTTTTAAATTTTTACTAAATCTATTGGGGTAACTGGTTAATAACGTTACATAAATTCCAGGCACACAACTTTATAATATGACATCTCTGCATTCTGTGATGTCTCACCATTCAAAGTCCAGTCTTCTGTCACCTTGCATTTGACCTCTTCATCCCTCTTCATCCTCTCCCCACCCCGTTCCCCTCTGGTAACCACCATTCTGTTCTCTATATTCATGAGTTTTGCTTTGTTTGTTTGCATGTTTGTTTTGTTATTTTGTTGCTAATATATAGGATATTTTGAAATTATTGAGTTAAAATCAACAGTTATTATGTGAAGAATATGGTTTATTTCATATTTTACCATGTTTTGGGGTTAAGCAACATCAAATTCCAGCATACATTTATTTAATAGACACAAACGGAGTAGATTTTTGTATTTCTTAGACTACTAAATTTTATGTTTAAACATAAAATTTATGTTTAAACACATAAATTCTTTAGTTTGGACAATTGCTATTAAAACAGTTTAAGTAAACATAAGTGATTTTACATGTCTTTTTCTACTAAAGATAACTACTATATGTTACTTTTCATTTGGGGGAAGATTTTGAAAAAAATACACTTCAAGTTTTGGCTCAGGTTTAATACAGTACATATACAACTCTAATCCAGCCATTTCTCAATGGAAAATGCAAACATAAGAAGTCGATCATCCAACCTCAGCCTCCAGATGTTTTGCTTATGACATACTACATGAACAGAGAAAAGGGCAGAAGATTCTTAATGCATGCACACATTTGTAATTGAAGTTATTTTTGCTTAAATATGGCAAGTAGAATAAATGGTGCTTGATCTTTTAGCTTGGTAGAAAAATATAATATAAAAGAAAATCAAGCTTAACAGAAAAAATGATTTCTGAATTGAGGTTTATATTTTGAAACATCAGCATAAATGAAAACACAAGAGATAAAATTTACCTTTTATTCCCTTTTTAAAGGAGTGTGTAATTAGAACCTGAGTTTGTGGATGAAGCGACAACCACGGCAGACAGGCTCTGTGGTGAATTAGCTCCGTTTGGTAGCCAGAGCTCATGTACTATGTTCTTCAACATTGGATAGTTCTTGGGTGCTTGCTATAGAGTTGAACAGCTTTAAAGGGTTGACATTTCTGTGTTTAGTTAGCCTAAGAAGAGTGCTTTAGCTACAATTAGAGAGGATGGTGAGGAAGGTGTGGGCTCCAGTTACTTTATTACCTCTTTTCAGATGCTTGAGCTTAGTGAAAATGTTAAGAAATGTTTTTCCTTCAGCTTTTAAAAATATAGAGAATAATTTCTAGAGTTCCCCAGGAATTAAGGCCTGTTCCTTTTAAGCTGAGAAATGTACTGCATTTTCTGCTTCACTGCAGAGGCATTTCCTGCTCCCAAATGCCACCCCTTTCTCATTCACATACAGATTGTGCAACAGAGGGGAACTGGTGCCAGGGAGAATGTATGAAAGGGATGATTTCACAACAGGTGGGCTGAAAGCCAATAGCTGAATTTTAATATGACCAAGTGTATTTATTTAGATCTATTTTAGAATACCAATCAAAGTAGGCAATTTAAAGCAGTTTTACATAGTGTATAGATGATGTATTATCTGTAACTACCAAACAGCTTTTTGAAATTTATTATTATGTATAGATTTTTGCAAAATATTAATGTTCTGTGAATTTCATGTATTTTATTGCCAGTAAGATATTCCTGAATCATTGAAAAAAAAAAGATCGTTTTTTTTTCTTTTTTTATATCAATTTTTTTGTTTTTCAGTTAAAGTTGACATACAATGTTATATTAATTTCAGGTGTACACATCAATGATTAGGCATAACTTATTAAGTGATCATCCCAATATACCCATCTGACACTGTACATAATTATTAGAATATTATTGACTATACTCCCTATGCTAAACATTACATCTTTATGACTATTCTGTAATGATCCATTTGTATTTATTAATCCTTTCAACTTTTTCACTCATCCCTCTATACCCACCTTCCATCTGGCAACCATAAAAATGTTCTTTGTATCTATAAGTCTGTTTCTGTTCTGCTTGTTCATTTATTTTATTTTTTAGATTCAATCATTGGTAGATATGTATTTATTGCTATTTTATTGTTCATATTTTGATCTTTTTTATCTTTTTAAAGACCTTTTAATGTTCATGTAATACTGGTTTGATGGTGATGAACTCATTTAAATTTTTCCTTCTGGGGAAGCTCTTTATACACCCTTTGATTCTAAATAATAGCTTTGCTATGTAGAATAATCTTGGCTGTAGGTCCTTGCTTTTCCTCACTTTGAATTTCTTACCAATATCTTCAGGCCTGCAGAGTTTCTGTTAAGAAATTAGCTGACAGTCTTATGGGAGTTCCCTTGTAGATAACTAACTATTTTTTTGCAACTTTTAAGATTCTCTCCTTGTTTTTAACCTTTAGCATTTTAATTATGACGTGTCTTAGTGTAGGCCTCTTTGGGTTCATTGTGTTTGGGACTCTCTGTGCTTCCTGGACTTGTATGTCTATTTTTTTCACCAGGTTAGGAAAGTTTCTGTCATTATTTTTTTTCAAATAGGTTTTCAATTTCTTGCTCTCTCTCCTTTTCTTACTGTACCCCCATGATGTTTGAAGTTGTCCCAAAGGCTCCTTACACAAGCCTTATTTTTTTATTCTTTTTTCCTTTTGCAGTTCTAATTGGGTGTTTTTTGCTTTCTTATATTTCAAATTGCTTATTTGATTCTCAGTTTCATCAACTTTACTGTTGATACCCTGTAAATTATTTTTCATTGCAGTTAGTTTATCCTTTATTTCTGACTCACTTTTTTTATGGTTTCCACGTCCTTCCTTGTTTTCTCTTTTTTAGCAAGACACATATTACGTTTTATTTTCCTTTCTGATTAAATTCACTTGTATTTCTTTTTATTAAATTTAGAAATAAAAGATAAATCACTGTAATTATGTTTAAGTTACTATGACATAGTAAAATGGACCAGGCTCACTTAGAGAAGGAGATCAATATTCAAAAATATTTGAAATAGGTATGAAAAGAATGTAAAGAAATAAACATATGTTCTTTGAGTAACTTGCATTATGACTTTCAGTTGGCATAAAACTAAACACCCATGAAGAAATTAGTGATATTAAACACAAATAAGGAATTACTGAAGATAATACTATATATTCACAATATTTTAAAAGTATTTTATTTATCTATTTTTCTAGAAAGGAGAAAGGAAAAAGAAAGAGAGAGAGAGAGAAACACATATATGAGAGAAACAGTGATAGGTTGCCTCTCAGACATGCCCCAACCAGGGGTCTGGCCCACAACCCAGGCACGTGCTCTGACTGGGAATTGAATTGGCGATCTTTCACTTTGCAGGACTGTGCTCAATCAATAGAGCCACACCAGTCACTGCAGTCTTCACCCTATTGAAACGGAATACAAATTCAGTTTTTAAAAAGAAGTACGATTTATATTGTGCTTTTTAAATATGATGTGCCCTTAAACATCATAAAGGTAGGGCACTTTAGGTGTGAGGAAAAACTAAAAGTAAAAAGAGCAATGGAGTCAAGAATGAGCAAAGAATGTGAAGATAGTGAAGAAAGGAACCAGATTGGAGAAGAGAGATTGTTAGGGCTCAGAATAGTGAGAAGTAAGATCTTCCAGAGATTGGTATCTTTTGTTATTAACATTAAAACCCTACAACAAGCAAAACAGAGACAGACTCATAAAAAAAAAGACCCTAAAGCCAAGCAAGAGAGTTTGGATGCACTGTAATAAGCTATAGGGAACGATTATTGAATAGTTTCTTTAAATTTCAATATTCTTATACAAGTTAGTAGTGTTTCTTCCTAAACTCAATGAGGCCTAAAATTAAGTCTTCCTTATTGTTTTCATCAACTGAGAATTCTCATTTCAAATACAGATTTTCTTTTTAGTATATAAACAATTGAAATACAGCCCTAGCTTTGGCCAGGTGGCTCAGTTGTTTGGAGCACAGTCCCATACACCAAAAAGGTGGTGGGTTTGATTCCTGGTCAGGACACAAACCTAGGCTGCAGGTTCAGTCCCTGGTTAGGGCACATATGGAGGCAACCGATAGATGCTTCTTTCTCACATCAATGTTTCCCTCTCTCTCTTACTCTCTCTCTAAAACCAATAAACATATCTTCGGCCGAGGACCAACGATAAATAAAATACAACCCTAATTCTGAAACATAAGGAAATCACCTCTCAATATTTTGATAAAGGAAATTAATGCTAACATAATTGCTGTTATGATTTTAATAGGTTAGAAAGATTGCATCACAACCTAGAAAGGTAAAAAATACTAATCGGGGTGAAAGGACAGAGCAAGGGCAGCATTTCCATAGCTCTGGGTAGAGTAGTTGGGAGTTACTGCTCACCAACGATAGCTTACAAGGAGAGGCAGAAACAGGAGGCCATTAACAGCTCGACTGTGTCCAGACTCAGAATAGGCAGTGCATGATGCAGAACACAAGGTTCCATGTCAAGTGTGCTCTGACTCATTCCAGACCTACCATAGAGAATAATAATGAAAATGCTAATTTATATTGGTAGTCCTTTAGAGTTTTTCAAGAGCAGTTGCTTCATATCACTCTATCTCCTTAAATTTTAAACTCTAATCTGAAGAAAGCAGGATAAATAAAACTTGTTCAGCATTAAGTTAATGATTAGCAGGATCAGGACTCTTATTTAGCCTTTTATGATTTCAAATCAAGAGCGTTCTCTACTATAAATTGCTGCTTCCCATATAATCAAAAACATTTATTGTTTGCCCTAGAAAAATTTAAGTAATATGCTGATTGAGATTAGATATTAATAGTTGTTTTTTTCTTCCTGAACGCTTTATAATCCACTCATCAATGTTGATATGATTTTAACTTCTGTTTAGTTTTGCATTAGACACTTTTCAAATAGTAGCAAGCAAATTTCTGGCTTCTAATGGGACTCTACTAGTGAAATTTCATTTTCAGTTGCTAGAATTGTGTCCCACAAAACATTTAAATAGCTAGCCAGGAGCTTTCCGTGGTCTCTAGAAAAGCTTTAAGCTCCACTTTGGTTACAATAATAAGTTTACGGAAGACCAGATTCTTGGGTCCCACTTTGCACTGTGAGGCTCAGTAGAATCTTTGGAATCTGCTTTTGTAACCAGCATTTCAGGTGATTCTTCTGCATATGAGTTTCAAAAATCTGAGAATTGAATCACTCCTGCTCCTTCCTGGTGAAGAATTACCCTTCTTTTCTTCTTCTATCTTAAAGTTCAGCAGTGTGTTGTGCGAAGCAGATCTCTTTTTCCCCCAGTTTAGTCCCTAACATCTGCAAAATGAAACACACACACGCATGCATTACAAGAGTCACAGTTCCACTCAAATATTAGTTAAGTCAACTAACACAAAGAAGAAATGATGGGGGTGGTGGGGAGGTAAGTGGAGGTGGGCAAAAGAGGGGAATGAAGACCGAAAGAGACTTTGCTTGGGGACGAGGGTGCACGATGCAGTGTGCAGATAGTGTCAGATTCAGTTGTGCCCTTGAAACATGTATCGTTTTTTTGAATCAATGTCACCTCAATAAATTGGAAAGAAGAGAGGAAGAGAGAGAAACATTGATGCAAGAGAGAAGCACCAATTGGTTGCCTCTCTTATGCTCCCATAATGGTGATAGTATGAGGCTGGACCAGGGAGGAAACCCACAACCTAGGTATGTGCCCTGATCGGAAATCCAAACCCGAATCTTTCGGTTATGGGATAATGATTCAACCAATTGAGCCACACTGGCCAAAGCTAACCAAACATTTATCATAATATTGGAAAATATTTCTCCCAATAGTTCTCTCATTTTATGTAATGGGAGAAAGCATAATGATTCACAAGACCAAGAAAAATAATCACAATGTCATAAGAAAACACTTATTTTATTCATGACAGAAATATTAACTTGTTTTTAGAAATATTTTCTAGCAAAATAAAGGTCTGAATATAATCATTATAGTTATTAGGAGCATATAGAAATACATATTTTCTCAAACAAATTAAGCAGACACATTTTGAACAGAGCAGGATTGGTTTTGAAGAACTTTAGATTAAGAAAAAAATCCTTCAAGTTTTTTTTCTACCGCAATGCAATAAATCTGATTCCCTGACTGTAATTCAAGAAAAGGTCTTGTATAAATTCACGAGGAAACTGTTCATTCCTTATAGTAGAAGAAATCATGTTGGCAAAAAGCATATGATTAACTCTGCTTCATAATGTTTGGTGGAGAAAGTCAGTAAATTTCCCAGTAATTGGTTTCCAATTAATGGTCCATTTCTTTTTAACATAAAATTCTTGGATACAGAAGGGCACATTTAAGTTTGACCTTGTGCATACGGGGATTGTGCTCTGCTAAGGGACATTTTAAATTTAGAACTGACAAAACTGAGATAAATAAGAATGGCTCCAAAGAAGCTTTTCTTCAATTGCAAGCAGGAAACATGCATTCCCTAGATCACACACCGGGGTTGAGGGGAGGAAACCAAGTTCACCAGAAAAGGGGAAGATTGGTGGTGGAGATTCAAAATGAAAAATGGTGTTACGTAAGAATTGATCTCTCTACTGCCAGTACCTGGATAAACAGTTTATGTTACCGATTTGACCTCATGGGTTTATAGTGAAACAAAACAAACAAACTATTAAGGTAGGCAATCCATAATATTATACCAGTTTTATAATAACTAATAATTAATAATAATAAAAGACTATATTTCATAAACAGAAGTGGATTTTCAAACATGATCTATACATAATTACGCTGAATGACAGAATATTGGATTGAATTTAGAATCCAGTAGTTTGACCTCCTATCTTTCTTTAGTATCTTGTTCCTGCCTTTTACACATCCTTCATTAGAAATGTTTAGAAGAAACAAAGCAAAAATAAAATCTGCACTTACTTTTTTGGTGCTGATATATTTAAAATTGTAGCAAGAAGGTAATCTTCATCACCTAATATTTGACCACTTTTTATATTTACAATTTCTTTTTCTACCTTATCAGTTGAATTTTATACATTATTACTTATTACATTTGTTATTGACGTGAAAATACACTTTTTTGTAAAAATCCTCAACTTTTAGGAACTTGGAACATTTTCATTGAAATTTTATTTCATTATATAAGTCTTATAGATTAAGGGGAGTATATATCATGTCATGTGTAATCTGTTTTTAGTAAATTTCAAAGGAAGTGCAAATTGCTGATTATTAGTCCTCTTTTACCTACTGTTTAAAGATACTAAAAAGACATCACTCATGTTTGTTCATGAGAGATGGTGTGACCTCTGGCATGTGGGAGAAACACATAGATGAAGTGATAATTACTATAGTGTGTCATGGCCCCTATAGATTTTTAACAAATGCTCTATGTACACAGAAAAAATGAACTTGAAGGGGGATTTGACTTCTTTGCCACTTAACAGTCTTGTTTTCCTAGATCTGAGCATCACTCCTACTCAGAGCAGAGGGTAGTATGCATGTTTGGCTGAACATCACCCAGCTTGAGATTTGTTCCTTTGGGTTGATGAGCTGTATCTCTTTAGATTTCTCCAATATAATTATATAAATTTCTGAGGTGGCTGTGAATAAATCAATTTAACAGGTTATTGTAACTTTAGCAAGGCTTTTGATGAGTTAATCGCAAATTTTTGTGTGAAGGAGAAAGAGAAATAAGCAGAGAATGATAGGGACTACAGCACGCTTTGGACTGCCAGCACAGCATAAAGGCCCTGAGAGATAAAAAGAAGAAAAGAGGACAAAAGAGCTTTAGGTAAAACTCATCTGCTTATTAGTTTTCCTTGGGCCAGACTGCTCAGTAGTGCCTGTGGCCTTTGCCATGTCTTTAAGTGCTTAAACACCCCAAAGAGCAGTCCTCATTTCACCAGCAGGGTCCTTGTTTTCAGTTTCTCATTTCAGCTGAGGACAAGTTTCTGATTCACACCTTTTCATCTGCCTGCCTGCTTATTAACATATTTGCTATATCCTCTAGGTTCTACCTCCATTCTGTCTCTCATCTGTTCCTTTTTTAAATCTTTTTAAAAATTATATTTTATTGATTATCCATCTGTTTCTTTCTTTACATTTTCATTGCCAAAATCAAGTTCAGGACTGCATCACCTCTTGTCTGGATTATTGATTTGTCTTCTAACAAGAAGTCATTATCACCCAGTACCTTATTAGCTTGAATCCATACAGATACATAGACATATTTTACTAAAAAAGTACCAGTGACTACTCTTTCACAGACAGCAACCAAATTGACAGTAAACTGCTTTTTCTGACATTCAGAGTCAGCCACAACAATGGCTAATTTCTCTTTCAATCTCTTCTTTCTCTTCTGTTTCAAATAGTAGCCAAACTTGTTGATGTTTCATGAACATGCCTTACCAAATACTTGCAGGATACACTCTGAATTCCTGGTGCTTCTGCCACCTGGAGTATGCTCTTTCATTTCTCTTACCCAAAAGTTGTTTATTTATTAACGTTTGCGATATATTTTTTATGAAATTCTCCTGATTTTTCTCAATGAGAAGTGATAATTTTAAAATTTGAAACTTTATAATTATGTAAACATCTTCCATGCCAGATTTAGTTTTTTTCTTTTCTACATAGTGTTAATTTTTTTGTTCCACCTTTTAGATTGTAAACATAATAAGAGAATAAACTCTATTTTATTATTTCTTGTATCTTCTATACAGCACATCTTAATACCTTAATGTAAAATAAGAACTCTATAAATTTTGTTAGATTGAGAGTAATGTGTAGCGAGATAAAAAAATGTAATATACTTTAATCACCCCTTGAAGAAAGAATGTTTAAATTATATGTAATGGTGCAGCTTAAAAAAAGATATTGTTTTTCAAATGATCTTAGTTGATGGTAGGCCTTCCAAAAGGTGGTCTGTGATCTTTTCTATTGGTTTCAAGTCCATATATATATCAATATATATAAATACAGAAGAGAAAATTATGAAATTGCTTTGGCTCACTGAACTAGTGGAATGACTAATTGGGAGATATATACATATATAATTGTTATTTTATATATACACATATTTTTATTGTAATAATGAGTCTTTTTTTATACATTTCTACCACTTGGGAAACTAGGATTGTTTTGAAGTCAGTAGAAAGCTGTAAGTGTTTCTATCGGGTTCTCTCTAGTAAGAGGGAATGAATGTTTAAATAGAAGGTATGGAGCTGCTGTAGTACAAAGCATCATGAACATTTTAGTTAGCAACTGAGCTTACTAACATAAACAGAAATGAAATTTATTTTACGTTCCTAAAAAGACATTAGAAGTATAATAACTATGGTGGGTACCCTAGGGTACTTTACTTAGTGCCTAACATTTGATTCCTGAATAAATAAATACCCACCCTGGTCTCCCTAGCTTCTCCTTTGAGTTATTGCTACTAGGGTGAAGCTTTGATTTCAAATGTCAATAACAGATAGTTAGGGAAATATTCTTCTAGGAATTCACATTAAACAAAAAGAATATGTTAAATATGCACAAGTTCAGCATCTAAATTGTTTTACGGTACCTAACTCACTTTATGATTACTCTTTACTACCTAAATACAAAGACATTATCAATCTCTGATTTTTTACATTTCTTCCAGTGATACGAAGCAAGAGTCCTTGTTAGCTCTTTTGCCCCCTCCCTATTGTTAAAATGGTACGTTTAAATGTGTTAACATTTAGCATTCATTTATTTACTTCACTTCAAAAAAACAAAATCAAACCTTTAATAATAAACTTTTTAAAACTAACGTCGGCATCGCATTAGTTTTTGGAATGCTCTCTTGAAATCTTCATTAAAGATTGTATAAATCAGTGGATTTATAAGGGAATTGAGATATCCAAGCCATGTCAAAAAATTTGACATTTCTTCAGAAATTTTACACTTTTCACAGACATTAACAACCAATTCTTTTACAAAAAAAGGAAGCCAACATATTACGAATGCACCCAAAATTAATCCCAGGGTAGTGGCTGCTTTGCGTTCTCTTGTGCCTGAGACCTTTTGCCTTCTCCAAGATTTCTCATGTCTGAATTGAGACCTGGGACTTTTCACTGTGCTATGAGTTCTGTCAAAGTCTGTTGATGGATCAGATAAAGACTTTTCTAGCATGTAGTGGGTGGACACCAGTCTAGTGTTTTTCTCACCACTCTCCAAAAAAACTTGACCGTTCAGTTCCTCCTTGGCAATCCTACTTGCTTGTCTCTTGTGGTATAATGTCTTTGCTGCTTTATATATTTTGTAGTAGAGGATCAAAATCAGTGTCAATGGGATGTAGAAAGCTCCAAATGTCGAATAAATGGTGGAAACAATGTGGTCGTGTTTGATGATGCACTCATCATCTCGACTTGTTCCTTGGTGCCTCCAGAACAGAGGAGGCATAGAGATAAAAATAGATATAATCCAAACTACTGTAATCATAATGCCAGTATTCTTGGGGGTCCTTTTCCTGGCGTACTCGATAGCATCTGTGATTGCCCGATACCGATCCAAAGCTATAGCAGAGAGATGCAGGATGGAGCAAGTGCAGCAGGTGATGTCAACGCTCAGCCAAATGTCGCAGACCACTTGCCCCATGATCCAGCTCTCTCTCACAATATATACAATGCTGAAAGGCATCACCAGGACAGCTACAAGAAAATCTGTGACTGCCAGAGAGCAAATTAAATAGTTGGCTGGGTGGTGCAGCTTCCGGGTCACAACAATTGCTGTGATCACAAGGGAGTTGATGGTTGTTGTCATCACTGCCAGGCTGGAAAGAGTGAGGGACACCAGAATCTTGGATGGCATTCTGTTTAATAGTTCTTCTGACGTCCAATTTTGATAAGATGAATTTAAGAAATCCATTTTTTTGTTTTAAAAGATAAATATAGTTGAAGAATGGATACCTGTAACAAAGGAGAAAAGCAGTTGAGAGAAGGCTTTGTAAGCCACTGAGAGAAAGACAAATACCATATGATTTCACTCATTCGTAGAATCTAATGAGTAAACTGAACTAACAAACAAGATAGAGACAGATTCATAGAGAAAGACCAGGTTGCCAGCTCTGGGGGTGGGGGGTGGAAGGATGGAAGAAAAAAAAAGAAACCCTCATGGACTCAGACACCAGTGTGGTGATTGTGGGGCTTGGGAGTGGGGGGAGTGGGGGGTTGGAGGTAGAAGAGGGTATAAGGGAGATCAATGGTAGTGAAAAATACAAAATTTAAAAAGACTTTTCTCTTCAGAATAATCTTTTTAAAAGTGTATATGTATATTTTCCCAAGATATTCTAAGGATCAAAAAAAATGAGTTGAGAATGCAGATTCTCTTTTATTTTTAATTTAATTTAAGAAACCAGTTAGAACAGTAACAAACAATAACTTTGAAAACATTTCTTAAAATACATCTCAAATAAAATAATTTTATGAGTAAATTAAACTATTAGTAAAATTTCTATCATTATAAAATCTAATAAAAAAGCTATATTAATCTTAGCTATGATTTTCTCATTGCAGCAAAAAAGTTTAAAAGCATGTATCATTACTATTTATTTATGTGTTATATAAGAAAATATTATTTTAAAGTCAGTATTTAAAATCATAAACAATTTTATACTAAATTCAAAGTTACATTGAGAACATTATGATTGAGTTTATGAAGACTGAATGAACTTTTAATGTATTTTATGTCATGATATAAAGGTCATAAAAAGGAAAATAAACAAAATAAAATATTTTTAGTATCTCTTAACATTCCATTATTGTTTTATGAAATTAGGAAAATATCAGAATGTTTACTCGTCTTTGTGGATAGAAGTAGTTCATTTAGTTTAAAATAAAATAAAATTAGTTACAGTCAAACAAATGGACAATGCTGCCCATTATTATAATAACCCACTAAACAAGGTGAACTTGACAGTAAGAAAGCTCATAATAGCACACAGCCTGAAATGGCAATTATTCTTTCTGCAAGTCACCATTATAACAATCATGTAACCTTACTTTTGAAAGAAGACCTTGCAAACATGGCTTCTGATTTTTGCTTTGGTCTATCCTATTATGTAATTACAAGTCAAATAAGAGTAATCAGAGTATAATTGTTTTTATAAAATAATTTTTTACATCTACTCTTCTCTCTTTAATAATTCTTTAGCAGCTGCTTGTGTCTTAGGAAGAGACAGAGAGAAGATAGAAACCTGACACTTTATTCTTAGTTATTATTAATTGTAATTGCACTTCCATATTCCTTAAATAATTTTTACTTTAAATGTTATGTTTAATTTGTTGGAACTAATAGAACAATAAATTAAAATACTTGATATTTGATATTTTTATATCAAGTGCTTCTATGAAGTGTGTGTGCATTTTAAATCATAGCAGTGCAGCATATTTAATATTCTATTGTAGCTAGTTTACCATTACTGAATTTAATTTTTACTTTCTCATATTCATTGAAGGCTGGTTCTGATGGCTCACTCCTAAGCAAATTGAGTGGCAGAAGAAATTAGAATAGCTGTTACTCAGAAAACATGTAATTCTGCTGTGTGTATATCTACGTTATAATTTATATCAACACTTACTTATTTTTAAAGGGCAAGTAAGAAAACACTCCAGGTTTCCACTGTTTCCACTGTGTTCAGCCTGTTATGAGAGTTATGCCATCTGACCACATTTCCTAAATCAATATTGGAGCATAGTTCCATTGGCACCATCAGAACTGTCATGAGAATCCCTGGTATGTGCTTTCAGTATCATTGGGCCTCACGGCGTGTCTCTATCTTCCCTGCAAACAACCCTGGGGCGGGGGCGGGGGGCAGTAGGTCAATGGTCAATGGTGAAATGTTTATTCCATTTAGACATCTTAGAAGCATAGCAGATAAATTAATTTCTAACTTCCTTTCAAATTTACCCCCATTTTCCCACCATAACATTTGCACTACTTATCCTGTGAAGAGGCTAAATATTTTCTTAATTGGTTAATTCTTTTGCAACAGTATTTAGTGTTATGAGAATTCATTTAAAAGTGCTGCCATTTTCCATGTTATGAGCAAAAATAACTTTCCACTTTAATTTGCCTGATAAACAGTTTTGGCACAAGAGCCTCTTTAAGAGATAATCCTCAAATTATATTTTGAATAGAATATTGAAAAAGAGGAACTAAAAAGAGTTTCTATGTGTGTTTCCATAATAAAAAGTAATTCTGTGGGGAAATGGACCAGCTTATAATAAGAAAGTGAATTATTTGATAATTCAACTGATTTCTCAAAGCACCAGACTGTAGTATTCAAATTAGGCACATTAAAATGGTACTTAGTACTAAGGAAAAATATCAAAACATGTCATAAATTCTATTGTAGTTTATAAGAAATCTTATTAAATTTAGAAAATTAAGCTTCTGATAGAAAACAAAGAAAACAAGAAAACAACTGGGTTTCTTCATCTTTTTGTCTTATTTTCCTTGCCAGTTATAATTAGAATTTCAATAATACATGTACCATTATTAATTCAAACATAGCCTTTAATTAGATTTGTTCAGATTCTTTTACATCTAAAGTTCCCACTGTGAGTCCTCATGGTGCTAGGGACCACCTCTGGGTTACTGAACATAGGCTATGGCACCCAAATTTCTCCTACTCTTAGAACACAGACTGCATTCTGTATTTTGAATGTCTTTACTGGGTAATAGCTAGGATTACTCTAAGTAGAGCCTGTAGTCCTATCAATTATATGTAGCCTTTTTGATAATAACACAGACAGAAAAACTTCCCAGTATTTATTTCCTGACTTATATAAATTAAAAAAAATCTAATGTTGATTTATATTCAGTTGTACATTTATCATAATGTCCAATTATACTATTCCCATTTAGGTTAAACTATAAACTCCTAGTTTATTTACTTTAGATTTTAAAGAGGGGGGTCATACACAAATAGCTTTAATAATGACAGTGTAAAAAGACAAAAAAGTAATATTCAGTTCTACTGAGACCTGAAGAGAAACTTCAAAATTGGCTGCTCTGATTAAAATAATAAAAATACTTGTCTTTTCTGAGTGGTTACTTCTCCAGGGACGATGTTAACTGCTTTACATAAACTAACCCACTCAATTGTCCTTGCTAATCTGCAAGGTAGGAACGGTTATTTTCTCTCATTCCATAGACAAAAAAACTGAAGTATAGAGATTTAATGAACTTTTCTATGATAATGATATACTGACTGATGGAACAAACCCATGCACTTAATCATCATTTTATTGTCTGTGAGAGATTTGTTACTTTACTTAATAAACCCTGTTCTAGTATTGAGGTCAATGAAGTTTTTTCTTGTTCTGTAAAATAAAGATTATGTTACAGAGTAAGAAGTGTGTTCAAATGGAGGCAGGTATCCAATAGAATGAACTGTTTATTTCTTTCTGGGAATGTTTAAGATAATGACCAGGTCTAAGTATATAAACTGATGTGCAAATTATAAAAGTAGGAATGTGTTCATAGTGTTTTTACATTTCTTACTCTGCTTTTCCAATTCTGAGATGTCCCTCTATTCTTATTGTATTCCCTTGCTCTCATTTATTTCTTTAAGAACTACTTATTGAGTGCTATTTATGTGCTGATTAATCTTCCAGGTATAAAAAATACCCCCGCAAGAACCACCAAACAAACAAACAAACAAACAAACAAACCTATTCCTAAACAAAACAGCAAAATAAAACATTGCTCTTATCTTTAAGATACTAGCATGTTTATAAAACAGCTAACCATACTTATAATGTGGTCATACAATGCAATAAGGGCATTATAGAGGTATGTATAAAGTGTCCTAGAACTACTGGCGAGGGAGAAATAATCATACCATGGTGAAACAGTGAAAGCCTTTTCAGGTAGAGGAAGGTTTGAGCAAAAGCAGAAGCATAAAAAGGCAGGATGCATTCAGCCATTGGAAATAAGTAGTCTGATGTGGGTACCGCAAAGGCACATCAGCACCAAGGTTGGTGGAGAAAAATGAAAGTTACAAAAATGAGAAAGACATGTGATAATAAAGACACTAGATTTTCTTTGCTAGGTAATAAAAGGCCTTTGAAATGTTTAGGAAGGTAAGTGCAGGGATAGGATCTGTGCTTTGGCAGAGTGAGTTGTGCAGGTACATTGATTAGGCTTGAAGGGAGTGATGCTGCTGCTTTAGGGAGAAAGCATAAGCAAAAAGACTACAGATAACTCTTAAATATGTAGCTGAAATTAGAACCTGAGAAAGTCATTGGAATAAAACTGATCTAGGTTTTTTATCCTCCAACAACACTCTAAAATTAGAGATTCTATACCAGAGGAAAAGATAATTGAATTGATTCAGGGTTGGATTAGGAATTGGGATGCAGGCTGGGGTCAAAGGCCAAGAAAGAAGTTGGTGGTGACGCTGGGTCAATGGCAGATTCAGAAAGGAGCAGATCAGAGAGGGCAGTTCAATGAGGCAACAGGCCAGGGATGGGTAATTCAAAGTCTTGATGAGGTTAAGGAGCAGGTGTAATGTAGGCCCAGGTACTGTATGAGGATGAAAAAGAAAGGAGAGAGAGAGAGAGAGAGAGAGAGAGAGAGAGAGAGAGAGAGGGAGAGAGAGAGACTTCAGAGACTTCAGTTATGTTCAGAGCCAGGGACTGCAGTTTCAAATTTAAGGAGTGATTTGAGGACTGGGGTAGGAAAATGGTAATAAATGCTCTAACTCCTTCAGCCCAGTGAAGACTTGCTTACAAAGAGCAATGTGGGTCTTCACAAACACTTTACAACACTTCTAAAGTCAAGGACATTGCTCACATTTTCCAGGTATGTGTATAAAGTTTCTTTATTTTGTTATTACTATCTGTTGGATAAAACCTTTGTCTCTTGAACTCTGGTTCTTGATATACCCTACCACGATTTGTCAACTCAACTGCCTTTTCAGCTTTGGATGCCTATCTTCTGCCTGTCACATTTGCTTCAACTCTGGCCCTGTTCAACTGAGGTGATGTGTCTGATTCCCACATGTCTGTCCTAGTCTCATCCACCCTTTGGATTATCATTCCCTTAGATTTGTCACTGGCTGCAATAATTTCCATTTATCTCATGCTCAAAATGCACTCACTTTCTCTCCTGGGTGCCCCAAACTCATCCAATCGTGGCATAGTCTCAGAGTCTATAATCTTGGCTTTTGCATGAGATCAAAAAACAGATGAAGTTCTCTGAGGCTGCAGTGCCTCTTGATTCAGAGATCTGTGAGGTAAAAAAAAAAGTTATCTGTTACCCAGTTCCCAGCATAGAGTGATCAGTCAGGGACAGGATAATTGTAATAGATATCTCCGCTCAAAAAGATGAGGACAGTAGAGGCACATAGTGGTTCCTGATCTGAAATTCACCCAAACAAATGCCGGAGTGCTGTACTTGGAGAGTAAGAAATGCACCTTCCTAAGAGGCTCACTTTTGCTCTCTCATTTGGTTGCCTAATCCACTGGATCCTGTGAATCTGGAAGCCTCTCCCTTAACTTTGATCTCAGAGAGGTCATGTGTTTTCTATGAGAAATAGTCTGGATTTACAGATAAGTGGACTCCTCAGCCTGCTTTTTTGCCTATAGGAGATGTTTTTATTTTGAACCATCTCTTTCCTCTTTAATACCAATTAGTATAATTCTCTTTAAAACTTCATATTTCCCTGTGAATCTGATTGGAAGTCGCAACATGCCTCAAAATGCCACATGCATTATTTTTCAAGACAGACTTCTGTCTATTTTGCACAGAATATTAAGACTGTGCAATAAAACCATTAAGATTCTTACAAGCCCTTTTGTCTAGCTGACAGGCTCTACTAGGCAGTCTCTTAAACCTTTTTGAAGTTTTTTTAAAACATATTTTCTTTATTTATTTTTAGAGAGAGGGGAAGGGAAGAAGAAAGAGTGGGAGAGAAACATCAATGTGTGGTTGCCTCTCACGTGTCCCTCACTGGGGATCCAGCCTGCAACCCAGGCATGTGCCCTGACCGGGAATCGAACCAGCGACCCTTTGCGTCACAGGCTCATGCTCAATCCACTGAGCTACACCAGCCAGGGCCTTTTTGAAGTTTTAATAAAAAACTTTCATACTCTTGATCTGTTCTTTACCCTAAGGCCATGTTTGCTTTGAGAATCTTTGCTATCTTCCCAGATAAGTGGTGAGATATAGTTTTGTTTTCCTGTTCAGCAAATCTTATATATTTCTTATATGTTTCTTCTAAATTATGCTTGCAAAGTTTAATTCTTCCCTTTCCACACCTTAACATACACAGCTAAAAAAAAAAAATACCACCTGTCAATTGACACTTTAAACATATGCCTGGAAATCCTCTTTGCCAGATCCACAAGTTCATCAAGCCTATTTTCTTTCACGTTACAGGAGACACCATTCTTACAAATTGTTTTGCTGCCACAGAACATAGGCTGCCCTCTCTCTAGTCTCCAAGATAGTTTTGTCACTTCCTTTCCAGACACCATTGAAAGTTGGCTCACTAACAGTTTCCTCACTGTTTTTTTCAGTCTCTCCCTGCCACCTGGTCTTAAAGCCAAGGCCACGGGTACTGACCCTGAGCTGACAAGGATAAACTGTGTTGGATTACTTGGTCAGCATCACTAATGAGCTCCTAATCCTTGCAATGTAAAGCGGCTGTAGGGCACTATGGTTTGATTATAAGGGGAATTCCCACATGGTTAGGGAGGCAGAAGAGGACAGTTAATGACCCTCTAAATGTGGTTGCAGCTAGATGCATGGGCAGATGTGGACAGGAGATTCTGTCCGCTTTTGCACAATTTCTCAGATGTTTTTGAGAACTATAACAGTTTCCAAGGAAGACTTTGAGAACTGTCCACTTTGGGACTTTAGGCTTAGATGTTTCAGTGTCTGCTTCTTTAACTTTAGGCAGCAATTGGATTTTGACTTGAAATTAAATTTAGACTTTCCTGACCTTCTTTTCCTAGTTTTCCCAACTTTAATGTAAACTCAAATATCTTCATTAAATTCCTTATTCCAGGAATATTTGGGTGACTCTGTTACCCTGACTAGTCTTAGACTGATATAAGGAGACACATTGCTAAGTGGTCATTGGGAATTAATAACCAAAGTACCTTTAACCAAATCTTACAAATATTAAGCAAAATTTTCATTAAAACCATTAATGAAAGAGCCTTTAACTTAATCAATTCTTAAAAAATTTTAGAAAGAAGAGAATATGTTGAGTGAAATTTTACACACTCATATGTCATTGCTTGAATTATTCTGATTATTGTTTTCCAGAGACTCCTGCATAGTGATCTGATACAGTTGGGAAAATAATTGATTGCAACAATGAAAATCTTGGGGAAAACTGCAATGCTTTCAATGAACACTGTGAAACTATTTACAGAAGCACCTGCCATGGCAAAGGAAGCAAATACGCATGCACAATCTCAGTGTGCTGTACTATTTCCTTCGACTCTGGCTGAAATCTGAAGAGGAGGAAGCTGAGTATTGGTGCAGGCAGAGGAGGGTTGGGGGACATATAAGGAATTGGTTGTGAAGGTAGTAAGAACTGATGTAGTAAGAACCACCACCCAGCCAAAATTCTATAGTACCACTATTGTCCGATTTTCAAGTTCTCTAATTCCTGTGTAAGAAGGTGGTGGTGGAAAAGGGAAGGGATTATAGGAACAAGTATAAAGGACACATGGACAAAAACTAAGGGGGTAGAAATGGGAGAGAGGTGGGGAGCACTGGGCGGGGTGGACTGGGACAGGAGTAAAAGACAGAAAACTGTACTTGAATAACAATTAAAATAAATAAAGATAAAAAAATTTAAAAATGATGACAAAAAAAAAAGAAGGTGGTGGTCGGAGGAAACATGCAATTGCCATGAATGAGGACATACATATTCTCTCAATAATTGAATTAAAATGGAAAACAGGTAAGATGTTAACAAGTTAGAGATGGAAATTTTGAAAGAATATTTTCATGATCTTTTTCTTTGATAACATCCCTTCTCTTTGAGTGTTCAGTAAGACAAGTAGTTCACTCCATAGTGACATAGCTATAATAACATTATAATGTCTTATGTAAATAGTTATCACCAGGAACTAGATGAACTCTGGAAATTCTGTACCCTTACTGGAAAACTAATAAAAAAGTGAGATTTAGCTCTATGCTAGAAGTAAAAAATATTTTTGAAAAGTTCTTTCTAAGGGATAGAAATAAATATTACATGAAAAATGGAAACAAACAAGCAACAGCTAGGGTAGCAACAATTACATTACACAAACTAGACTTTAAAACAAAGTTATAACAAGAGACAAAGAAGAACCTAGGAATTCTACTTCTACTACTTGTTTATCCAAGAAGACCTAAAACACTAATTTGAAAAGACATATGTATCCATATGTTCATTGCAGTATTACTTATAATAGCTAAGATGTAGAAGCAACCTAAGTGTCCATCAATAGGTGAGTGGATAAAAAAGTAGTACGCATATAAAATGGAATATTACTCAGCCATAAATATGAATGAAATTTTGCCATCTGCAGCAACATGGATGGACCCAGAGGGTATTATAGTAAGTGAAATAAGTCACACAGAGAAAGACAAATACCATATGATTTTACTTAGGTGTGGAATTTAAAAAAA
>PVKM010000758.1:0-94540 GCA_004027735.1 Carollia perspicillata | reverse complement strand
GGTGGAAAAGGTGAAGGGACTGAGAAGTACAGATTGGTAGTTGCAAAATAGTCACGGGGATGTAAAGTACAGCATAGTCAATAATAGTGTATTACTATGCATGGTACCAGGTAGGTAGTGGAAATCTCAGGGGGAACACTTTGTGAAGTATATGCTTGTCTAACTACTGTGTTCTACATCTGAAACTAATACAAAATAATATTGAATGTGAACTGTAATTGAAAAAGATATAAAACTTAAGTTGGACTCATTAAAAATGTATATGTTAAACACATGAAAGATAGAGGAGAGGTGGTAGGGGAGGTGGAGAGGGTTTCACTGATAAAGTGACATTTGAGTAGAGATGGTAGGAAATGAAAGGAGCAAGATGAGAATAATAGGGGGAAGAGCATTTAAAGAAGAAACAGCTACTGTGTTGGGAGAATAGTAACAAGGGTCCAGTGTAGCTAGGATGCTATGAGCAAGAATTGCTAGATGAGAAGGTCAGAAAATTATGGGCGTGTGATGGCGGCTAGCATGGGGTGAATAGCAGGGGCAATGGGCAGATCTTTATATAAGGCCTTGTAGTCCATTTTAAGCACTTTGGCTTTTTCTCTAAATGAGAAGGGATGGTATAAAGCAGAGTTGATAAGAGCAAAGATAACTTGGATAATGCTTGGAAAGTAGACTGTAAACAGGCTCAGTAGCAACTGGAAGACTAAGATGCACTTCCATATTCAGGTGAGGAATGATATATAATGCATTATAAAAATAATATTGAGCAACTCGTTTATTAGGGCTATCATTACAAAATACCCCATATTAGGGTAGCTTGAATAAAAGAAAGTTATTTTCTGATAGTTTCATAGGTCCAAGATTAAGATGTTAACAGGTTTTGTTCATTCCGAGGCCTCTCTCCTTGGCTTTTAGATCGTTGTCATCTCACTATGTCTTACGGCCTTTCCTCTGTGCATGTGCATCCTGGTGTCGCTTTTTGTGGTCAGTTTCTTCTTCCTGTAAGGACACCAGTCAGGCTGGATTTGGGCTGACTCTAACCACCTCATTTTAATGTGATAACCTCTTCAAAGGACCTATTTCCTAATACAGTCATATTCTCAGGTACTCGGGTTAGGATTTCAGCACAGGAATTTTGGAGAGGATGTAATAATTTCAGCTCATAACAAGTGATAAGAGTTATGTGCTCTTTTGAATTATCTTTTCTACTATTCTCTCAGTTTTTGATTCAGCTGGACAGCTTTTATAGTTATGTGGTGTGTGTGTATTGTTTCTAGTCCAGAGGTACACTTCTCATTTTTTAAGATGGTGTGTAGAGCAATAACGAAAAGCTGTAGTTTACTTAGATTAGGATTGTAGGTGAGAACTAAGCACAGCGTGGTAAAAGTTAGTTTTACATGTGTCTCATGCAGTTGTAGTGATTTGACATTGTGGATTATTTTTTTTTTTTCGTCCCTGTGTTCTCTTTCTAAGTTTGTCTTTTGACCTTGTTGCCTTTTACCTTGTATGTGTAAAGAAAAATATCACAAGTTGTAATGTTATAGATGGAGCACACATAGTGAAGACTTTCAAATAAAAGGAATTAAATTTTGTGTGAATAGGTGTGGCCAAACATGTTGGTGATGCCCTCAAAGAACATGCTTCCAAATCATCTCGAAAGATTTGCACTATTGGAATAGCTCCATGGGGAGTGATTGAAAACAGAAATGATCTTGTTGGGAGAGATGTAAGAATGATTTTAAAATTACTTGTATTTGAACTTATGTATAAAGAAAATTAAAGCAAGGATCTTATGAGTCAACTTAAAATATTTATGAACATAGCATACTTCAAATTACCTTTAAAAATGTTTCTCTGAGGTCTTCTTCTGATCCTTTTGAAAATGCATTCATAGATATAAATAATTGACATTGTGGTATTAGTACATTTTGGTCTCTGCCTTTTTGTTTAATTATTTTACCTTTTCTGTATCATGCCCGTCTTTGTAATTTAAATTTTTAATGACTTCATGACATTAAGAATTAATTTTATTGGCACTAAGAGTACTAATCAAATGGTAATGTTCATTTGAATAAGTTAAAGACATGAATTGATTGTATTTATCCAGAGACTATTAAAAAGGAATGACTAAATTATAATGATTACTTTTAAGTGCAATTGAATTTCTAATTTTATTTTGAAAGATTCAGCTTATGGCTGGAAAAATAGCAATATGGCATTTGATTGCTTTTATTTAGTGTCCTTTATGTATTGCTTTTTATTCACCAATAACCTATTGTTTGTTCACATTATTTATTTATTTGCTGCTGTTTACTTTGCCTGTGGTAATGAAATAGTATATTTTCTACAGTGGAACTCAAAATATAATTGTATCATTCAACCAATTATTGGTTAATCTTCAGCTGCTTAAATGCTTGTGGTTTTGATATATCCTTTGACACTTTCTATTTGTTGGCATAGGTACATGGAATTTTACCTCTTTGTTTTACAGATTATTTCAAAATTCATTTTTATTTTACATTTTATTACACTTAATCCTCTCACTAATTCTTATATTTGATATTGTTTAGGTGGTTGCTCCTTATCAAACCTTATTGAACCCTCTGAGTAAATTGAACGTTCTGAATAATCTACATTCGCATTTCATTTTGGTGGATGATGGCACTGTTGGAAAGTATGGGGCAGAAGTCAGACTGAGAAGAGAACTTGAAAAAACTATTAATCAGCAAAGAATTCATGCTAGTAAGGGAATTTATAAGTTCATATTGTTGAAATTTTCTGAGCTCTATTGCTAGCCACCAACGTTCTTAAAAGACAGAATGGTCTTTGAAGTGCTCATTGTATTGGGTTGGCCAAACACTGTGTGGTTTTTTAATAAAATAAAAGACAAATTTTTCATTTTCTTCAGCAACTTTGATATGGATATTTTGAGTATCTTCCATGTGGTATAATGTTAATTGTTCTCAATAGTGTCTTGATTTGATCGCTATCATGTTCAACTGCTCTACCAGACCTTGAAACATCGTCTAGTGAGAAATCTCCAGCCCAAAACTTCACAAACCTCTTTTAACAAGTTTGATCCGTCACAGCACCTTCTCTGTACACTGCACGAATCTTTTGTTTTTTGCATTTTTGGCCAGCCCAATATTTTGTAGCAAGATAACGTATGAAACAACTGAGAATGACTGAACTTAAATGAAATAAGGTAACCTAGGAAAAGAAGTCTGAGGCCAAATGGGGTACTCAGATATTGAGGCCAAAACCACGAAAGTTTGGTAGAAGCTTTGTTGCTATTGTAATCCCACTACAACCCAAGGAATTCAGAAATAATCGTAATGTGTGATATATTCTAATGTATGGCTTTGAAATTCAAGACAAAAGAGTAACAGGAAAAACTGCTTTATTGCAAAGTAAGAATCGCCTTGCTTAAAGTTTATAACATGAGTAGGTATCACTCTTTGGTAGTTGTACCTTAAAAGTTTGAATTCTTGATACTGGTCTTTTTCAACCAGAGTCAAACTTTTTGGTTTAACATTTAGATTTTTATTTTAAAAAGAAATTGTGTAATTCTAGGATATCGAGAAGATGAGCTCTTTGCAAAGTGAAGTAGAAATTCAGAATTATAGAACAGTGCATTCAGGCTATGATGGAGTCATAGCATCTCTTAAAAATTAGGAATGTGTAAGAATCCTACAGTAACCTACTTTTGAATTCTGTAACTGCTTTGCAGATTATTGTTAAAAACAAAAATTGGTATTCTTCACTAAATTTATTTCTGTTACTGTTGTAGAGGTCTTGGATTTTATTAATCATTTCTTTTTATGTAATCCTGAGCCTGTCATTAATTTCTATATCAATGTCTCAATATGTTTGAAATCAGAATGATACAGTTTAATAATAAGTAAAAACAGATATATATTAGAAATTCAGTGATGTAGTAATTAAGAAGTAAACTCTAAAACAAATTAATGTTACACATTTCTTATGAGTTCAGTTAGTGAAATATACAAAGTAATTTTACTTTTCAATAAATACATAAATTCTAATGTATGCCTAATTATACATTGGATTTCCTAATTTTGTCATTTAGAACATAATTTGAGTTAGTGAAAAAGTAACATATTCAGTATTTATTTATGCCAGCCTATTATTATGTTGAGTGTTGAAAATAAAGTCAACACAGTTTTGGAATAAATTATATTGGCTTTTTATTTTGTTTTGATTGAGTAAAAAATAATGTTAAATCATTAATTTTACCTAATGTCTTCATTAAACTTTTACTTTTTTTAGGAATTGGTCAAGGTGTTCCTGTGGTGGCACTTATATTTGAGGGTGGGCCAAATGTTATCCTCACAGTTTTAGAATACCTTCAGGAAAGTCCTCCTGTTCCAGTTGTCGTATGCGAGGGAACAGGCAGAGCTGCAGATTTACTAGCATATATTCATAAACAAACAGAAGAAGGAGGGTAAGTGTTTGACTACAATAAATTTTTAATAATTTTATGTAAAGGGGCGTGTGGTATTTTGGGATATTAGATTCATTTCAGTATGTTATGAACATGAAAATTTGAACTTAAATACAATATAACTTGTTAAGGCTTCAGGAAATAGCTTGTCTGACACATTATTTGAATGAGTTAGTATTTTGCCGTGTATAATGTGTACTTTTTTGCCCAAATTTTTAAAGAAAAAATAAAGATGTGCATTATACATGGGTAGTACCCAAAATATGTTGTATCTGTTCTTATGTTTTGTAATTATTTGTTACATAAAATTTCTTGTACCATGTGTTCAAAAATAAATTCTAAAATTCTTTTATAATACAGAAAACAAGTATATAAATATAAATAAATAAATAGTTGAGTTTAAAGTGTTAAGCAAAAGCTTTTTTACCCTGAAAGTTTGGGCTAAAAAATGTGGGTTCACATTATACATGGCAAGATATGGTAAAATGTATTAGTCGTCCTAAAGATCTTTTGCAAGATCTGTCAAACATACAGAAGCACATTATCTATTGACCCGGTAGTTCCATTTCTGAGAATATCTGCAGATGTACTTGTGTACATACGAATAATATTATGTGTAAAGCTACTTGTCAGGGTAGTGTTTGTAATAGTGAAAGATCGGAGCAAAGTACAATGTATATTAAAGGGACTAGGTAAATAAATTATGGTCTGCACAATGGAATAGTTTGCAGCTGAGTAAGGTTGGTATCTGTGTACTATATTTTTGAGCTATATAAATATAATACCTATTGAGAAAAAATAAAAATTGCATATTCTCATGTTTAAGACATCTTGGTGAAATACTGCTTTATATACCATAACATCTTAAAATTATCTTTATATAATATTTTATAAAATATGAGTACTGATACTGAAACACCTGCCTTGGAGAAAGTTTTCAGAATAACTCAAAGAGAAAAATAACCCCATTTCATTCTTCCCTTTATGGCTTACAGTGTGATATCCTTATGAAGGAGAAAATTTCAATACAGGTCAAGTGTTTAATATTAACAAAGTAGCTTTAAAGGTCTTATTACGTCAATCCACCTGTACTTCACACTAGATCTACATAAAATGAAAGTTGAAATCAGTGATTTAAGTTAGTTTCCTCTTACTCTAGGAATCTTCCTGATGCAGCAGAGCCTGATATTATTTCAACTATCAAAAAAACATTTAACTTTGGCCAGAGTGAAGCAGTTCACTTATTTCAAACATTGATGGAGTGCATGAAAAGAAAGGAGCTTGTAAGTAGATTTTAGCAGAGTAAGCCTTTTAATTCCGAGCACATTCTAAATTGATGAAAACTTCTGTTTTTATTTTGGATTTTAAGATTTTTTAATCATTTTTAACCATCTGAAGATGTTGTTTATTGTTTTGTTTAAGTTGAAAGATATCAAAGAAGGATAATAGTTTCTATATGGTATTGAGACATATATTTGCACTTACGTTTTAGGAAAAGTTTCATAACCAGACCTCAACAGATTATGTCTAGGTATAAGGAAGCCCACTAAAGCATTATTAATGGCTTCTCCAAAATATATCTAGAAACAAAAATCAAACTATTTTACTCTGAGTGCTCAAGTTAAAAATTAGTGCTCCTTAATTTCAGTCATCTAAAAATGGGCTTAAGTTTGCAGAGAAAATCTTTTATCAGTTCTATAAGTAGTGATGATTTGCTGTTTTCTTTTATGTATTTTATTTCTGTACACTTGGAAATGATTTTAGTTGAAAAATTTGCATTGGGGTTATTAAAATAGTCTTTTACTTTATAAAAAAGGTTATTATTACATAACCTCTGAAATGTTATTTTATTTCAAATAATTTCAATAAATTTCCAGTTAAAAAAAAAACATTTCTCACCAGAGACGCACAATTATTTTCATTGAGTAAGTGTTCGCTCTGTAGAAGGAACAGCAGGATTTTCCCAGATAAGTTTCCCAGTCCCTAAGTTGCTTATTCTAAAAAAGACATAAGATAGATTAAAAAATGAATGTAATATGAAACCAAACATTTTTAGTGTGCTTGCCATTTTATTTGGTAAATGATACAAAGTCTTTGAATTTCATGTTTTTGGTTCCTTATTTCTGTCCAACAACACCCCTCCCCCCATTATATTTCCCATGTAGTTTGAAATCACTTTCTGTTTTATGTGTCTTATGCCGTAGCCTTTAAAAGGTAAAAGAAGGCCTGACAGGTGTGGCTCAGTTGGTTGGGCGTCGTGTCACAAAATGAAAAGTCGCCAGTTGAATTCCAGTCAAGGCACATGCCTAGGTTGCAGGCCAGGTCCCTGGTTGCGGGTGTGCGAGAGACAACTATCAGTGTTTTTCTCCTTCTTGTTCTCCCTCCCTTCCCCTTTCTCTAAAAATAAATAAATAAAATTTTAAAGAAATTTAAAATGTAGACATAATAATATGAATTAATCTTTAAATAGATCACTGTTTTCCACATTGGATCAGATGAACATCAAGATATAGATGTGGCGATACTTACTGCACTGCTTAAAGGTAAGATTTAATTATGGTTTTTTATTCATAAGGTCTTTCATTTATATCCTATTTCTATAAGATAGGACTTTTTAATTTAGCAAAGTGTTTGGGAACTGAATTTTTCAATAATTTTTTTTTGTGAAAGGCACATGTTAGCTTTCTTTGACTATTAGTTAGCCTTTATTTTTATTTTGTAGAATTATTTTAAGGTTATAGTAGTATTTATGCCACCAGACCCATTTAATTTTTCTGTTAAGAATGTGTGTCATTTTTAATTGGCTAAAAATAAAGATATCATGTATATTAGTGGATAGAAATTTAAGATAGTGTTCTTGAACATGCTATTTTCATTCTGAAGAGAAATTTGTAAAGAAAACCAAAGATATTTCTAGGACTAAAAGAGTTAATGCTTATAGACATTGAACTGTTTTCCTTTCAGTATCTTGCCAAAAATATCCAAGTGATAAAATAAACAGTGTTACAGTGGAAAATCTTTTCAAAAATTAGAAACTAAAATGGTGTCACATCTGGATGCCTGAAAGTTCCAGTGTACAGTGAGTTGGCAGTAGCAGAGCAAGAGAGTACTGTTGTTTTATTGTCATTCATAAGAGTTTCCCAAATATTAAGCCACAGTAAATTGCCAATACATCAGACATTTAAGAAATACTAAAATAAAACATATACATCATCTTGAGGATAAGAGACCATAGTGATAGGAAACCCGGAAACCATTCACAGAAAGATCAATAAATGGGATTGCATAAAAGTAAAAAGAGAGCACCTAATATATTTTCCACGTACTTTGTGTATGCTAGCCAGTGTGCTTTAGTGATTGAGAGTATTTATCTCACTTTATCTTTATAGTAGCCTAAAGTGGAAGATTTCCTATTATTTCCCTCATTTTATAGATGAGAAAATTAAGGAACCAGGAATATGTAGGGATCACAATAAGCTGTTACAAATTAATAATAAAAAAGAATGATTACCTCATGGGAAAAATGGGCCAGAATTTATGTAAAAAATAAGAGCAGAATATTACAAATGCTTGGAAATGTGGAAAGATGATCAGTGTTATAAATGAAGTAACCCAGTCAGAGTAAAGACAAATACCATATAATATCATTTAAATGTGGAATCTAATGAACAAAAACTGACAAAACAGAAATAGGCAAGGATACTTGGAACAGCTCTCAGGGAGGAGAGAGGAGGAAAGATGGGGTGAAAGAAGACAAGGGATTAGCCATAGATACATATTCATAACCCATAGACACAGACAGCAGTGGGGTGATGGCCAGAGGGAAGTGGGGTGGGGTTACGTGGAGGTGGGTAAAGGAGGGGCAAGTGGGGATATCTGTAATAGTGTCAACAATAAAAATAAAGTTAAAGAAAAAAGAAACTTTTTATCCCTTTACTGGGTATTCTTATACCTCTGATAGGTGTTACAACCTTTCTGGAATATATTTTGGCAGTATATCAAAGGCTTTAAAATGTCCTTCAACCTACCAATTTGGCTTCTGCAAAATCATACTGTGTAAATAATCAAACATGTGCCCAAAAATATACTCACCAAAAATTTCAAAATAAACCAGATGTCCACAAGTCATAGAAAACTAAGGTATGAAATTAAGATACATAAAATAGGCTGCTGAATAGTTTATATAGTATGGTCCACTTTTGTATAAATAATTAAAAATATACATGTGAATTTACTGGGTTGGCAAAAAAGTCCTTTTAGTTTTTTCCATAAAATAAAAGATAACATTTTTCATTTTTACCAATAACTTTGTTGATTTGGACATTTGGAGTATGTCAGCTATCTCCTGCTATTGGCTTCTAGTGGGCAGAGGTCAGGGATGCTGCTAAACATCTTCCAATGCATCAGACAGCCCCACAGCAAAGAATTATTTGGCCAAGAAACTTTGCAAAACCACTTTTGACATGCTTTATCAGTCATAGCACCTTCTCCATACACTGCACAGATCTTCTTTTGTGTGTTTCAGTTGCGTTTTTACTTTTCTTAAAATAATAAAGCAAAATATACCAAAAAATGTTGTGTATTTTTTCTTCTTCAATATTAAAATAGCTGCAAAAAATTTATCAATTTTGATCAATTTTTTAAGTGCACGCTGATCTGACAGCTCTAACAGTACAACCTAACAAAATTGTTTTGACTGAAGTTAAAAACAGCTAAGCACTGTTAGCACCATTGTACAGGAAAAACTAAATGAACTTTTTGGCCAGCCTACTGTATATGCACAGAAAAGTACCTGTAGGGATATTTTTCATGTTAATAGTCTCTCTGTGATGAAACAAGTCACCTTGTTTTCTTCTTTTTGTGCTACATTATGAATTGCTTGCAGTGAATAAGGCTGTGTTTTTTGTATATAGAGTTAGGAAGTGAAGGTCCTCAACCCTTAGGGTAAACTTATCTCTCTGAGGCAGGCTATCTCTGAACAGTGACAGCTTGTGAATTAGTTAAAAGGAGTGGGAAGAATTTGTGAGTGTTCATATTTTAATGGAGAGAAATTAATTGAACCTGTAAACTATTTTCTTTATTTAACTAGGTACGAATGCATCTGCATTTGACCAGCTCATCCTTACATTGGCATGGGATAGAGTTGACATTGCCAAAAGTCATGTATTTGTTTATGGACAACAGTGGTTGGTATGTAAAATAATCTGTATATACAGTGTAATTACATTAAACTAAGTAGTAACAAAATGTTTGTAGGAACTGTGACCAGACTTGACATTTTACTTGTAAAGTGCAAAATTTGTTTCCCTAAACATTTCTACAACATTGAAATCCATTTAGGATTTAATAAATTCTGTTTGCTTCTTTGGTAAAACCTTGCTTGTTACAGTGTAGAGATCTCTGAAAATCCAAGAACTAAAAAAAATCACAGAAATAATGTTGCATACATCTATGTTCATCAAGGGGATCACAGCATGTAATTTTCTTTTCTTGTGGTGTTCTTGTCTGGTTTTGGTATCAGGGCAATGCTGCAGCGCCTCATAATATTAGTTTGGAAGAGTTCCCTTCCCTTTGTTTTTTGAAAGTCTGAGAAGGATTGGTATTAATTCTTGAAATGCTTGGTAGAATTTATCAGTGAATCTCTCTGCTTCTGGGTTTCTGTTTGTTGGTAGTTTTCTTTTCTTTCTAAGATTTTATTTATTTTTAGTGAGTGGGGAAGGGAGAGAGAAAGAGGAGAGAAATATTGATATGAGAGAGAAGCATAGATTGGTTGCCTCCCATATACTCCCCAACTGGGGACTGAACCCACAACCTAGGCATATGCCCATTACCAGGAATCTAACTGGTAACCCTTCCCTTTGTGGGTCGATGTCCAACTGAGTCCCACTGGTCAGGGCAATTGGGAGGTTTGTCACTATTGATTCAAAACTGATGCCCTGGCCTTGGCTGGTGTGACTCGGTTGGAGTGTTGTCCTATAACCAAAAAGTTATTGGTTTGATTCTCAGTCAGGGCATATACTTAAGTTGGAAGTTGATCCCAGTTCTGGGAGCTTGCAGCCCCCAGTCTGGGCACTGATCCATGGTCCCAGCCTACGTGGGAGGCAACCGATTGATGCTTCTCTCTCACATCATTGCTTTTCTCTCTCACTTCCTCTCTTGCTACAAAAAAACAAAAAAGAACCCTGATTTCCTGGCAGGTGTGGCTCAGTTAGTTGGAGCATTGTCCCATACACTGAAAGACTGTAGATTCATTCCAAGTCAGAGCACACACCTAGGTTGTGGGTTTGATCCCCAGCCAGGGCTCAAATGAAAGGCAATCAATCAGTGTTTCTCTTTCCTCAATGTTTCTTTCTCTCCCTCTCTCTCCCCCTCCCTCTGTCCCCCGTCTCTCCCCTTCTTCCTTTCTCTGCCCCCGTCACCTGCCCACTACTCTCTCTCTAAAAGCAATGAAAAAATTTCCTTGGGTGAGGATAAAAAAAGAAACCTGTAATCAGGTTACTAGCAGTAATCAGTCTGTTCAGCTTTTCTATTGCTTTATGACTCAGTCTTGATAGGTTGTATATTTCTAGGAATTTATCCATTTCTTCTTGGTTGCCCCTTTTTTTTGTTGTATAATTGTTCATAAATTTCTGTGGTATCAGTTGTAATATCAGTTGTAAAATCAGTTTTCCTTGGTGAGTTTATTTTTATTTCTTGGTTTGTCAACTTAGTTTATCTTTTCAGAGAACCACTTCTGAGTTTTATTGGTCTTTTCTATCGTCTTTTTGGTTTTGGTTTCATTTATTTCTTCTCTAAACTTTGTTATTTCCTTCTTTCTATTCACTTTGGGCTTTGTCCTTTTTCTAATTCCTGAGGTAGAAAGTTAACACTTTTTGTGTTTCTGAGGTAGGTATTTATGGCTATGAACTTCTCTCTTAAAATTGCTTTTTCTGGATCCTACAAATTTTGTTATGATGTATTTGTTTCCATTTTCATTTGTGTCAGTATTTTCTGATTTTTTTGTTTTCTCTTTGACCTATTGGTTGTTCAGTGGCATGTTGTTTAACCTCCACACACTTGTGAAGTTTCCATTTTTCTTTGTATGATTAATTTCCAATTTCATATTATTGTGTTTGGGAAAGATGCTCGATATTTCAGTTCTCTTAAATTTATTAAGACTTGTTTAGTGGCCTGGAAAATATGCCATGTTCATTGAGAAGAATGTGTATTCTGTTGCTTTTGGATGGGATGTTTTGTATGTATGTGTTAAGGCCTGCTAGTCTAAAGTGCCATTTAAAGCTGATATTTCCTTATTGACTTTTTTTTTGGTCTGGATGATCTCTCCATTGATATAAGGGGGATATTAAAGTTCTCTGCTATTGCATTGCTATTTCTCTCTTTGGGTCTATTAATATTTGCTTTATATATTTAGGTGCTCCCTACATAGGGTGCATAAATTTACAGATTTTATATGCTGTTGTTGGATGAACCACTTTATCACTATGTAATGCCCATCTTTGTCTCCTTTTTAAAAATTATATTTCATTGGTTATGCTATTACAGTTGCTGATTTTTCCCTCTATGCCCCTCCTCCCCAGGGGCCCCTACCCTGTCTCAGGCAATCCCCACACCATTGTTCATGTTCATGGGTCATGCATACATTTAAGTTCTTAGGCTACTCCATTTCCTATACTGTACTTTACATCCCATGGCTGTTCTGTACCACTTATGTATACTTCTTAATCCCCTCTCCTCTTCACCCATTCTCTTCCTCCCTCATCCCATTTGGCAACCTTCTGGTTACTAACTTCTTTTCTCTTACTTTTAAGAGTCTCTCTTTAGCTTTAACCTTTGGTCTTTTACTAATGATGTGTCTTGGAGTGGGCCTTTTTGCATCCATCATAATTGGGACACTCTGTGCTTCCTGGACTTGCATGTCTATTTCCTTCTCCAAATTAGGGAAGTTTCCTTTCACTATTTTGTCAGAGAGATTTCCAATTTCCATTTTTGCTTCCATATTGATTTGATTCTTGGCTTCATCCACTCTGCTGTTGTTTCCCAGTAAATCGTCTTTATTTCGATTAGTGTATCCTTCATTTCTGACTGGCTCTTTTTTATGCTGCTGAGGTACTCATTAAGTTCCTTGATCATCCTTATAAACAGTGTTTTGAACTCTGCATCTGATAGATTTTTTTATTTCCATTTCGTTTAGCTGTTTTTCTGGAGTTTTTTTCTATTTTTTCATTTGTGCCATGTTTCCTTGTCTCTTCTGATTTTGGCAGCCTCCCTGTGTTTGTTTCTATTTATTAGGTAGAGCCTCTATGACTCTGTGTCTTGGTAGTGTGGCTTAATGTAGTAAGTATCCTGTAGGGTCCAGTGGCACAGGCTCCCCTGTCACTCAAGCTTTGTACTCAAGATGTAGCCTTTGTGTGGGCTGAATACACCCCCCTGTTGTAGTTGAGCCTTGATTGCTGTTGGCAGGTCAGTGGAAGGAATTTACCCAGGCCAGTCAGCTGCAAAAGACTGTCTGTGACCAAAGACCAGCAACCTCTGCCCTCCATGGAAGATCAGCTCTGCAGGGGCAGGGTGGTGGTGCTCTGATGTGGACCGTAGTCGTCTGCTGGTTGCTCAGGCTCTGGAGTTTCCTATGTGGTGCAGGCCTAGGTCAGCCCCCATCTTTGTTTTGCCCAGGGCCACCCTGCCTGGGTGGTAAAGCAATCTGAGATGGCTGCTATTTGTGTTGGGCTTGGCCATCTTTGTCTCTTATTACAGTTTTTTTCTTTTAAAAGTCTGTTTTGTCTGCTACAAGTATACGTACTCCAGCTTTTTTTAATTCTCCGTTTGCATGGAATATCTTTTTCCATCCCTTTTCTTTCAGTCTGTCTATATATTTAAAGTGATTCTCTTGTAGGCAGCATATAGGTGGGTTTTTTTTTTTAATCCATTCAGCCATTGTATGTCTTTTGATTAGAACATTTATTTCATTTACATTTAAAGCAGTTATTGATGGGTATGTACATATTGCCATTTTGCTAATTGTTTTCTAGCTGTTTCTGTAATTCCTCTCTGTTTCTTTCTTCTCTTGCTCTCTTCCTTTGTGGTTTGATGACTTTCATTAATGATACATTCTTTTTATCTTTTGTCTATAACTATGGGTTTTTTGCTTTGTGCTTACCATGAAGGTTACGTATAATAGGTTGTAACCGTAATGGTCTATTTTAAGTTTATAACAACTTAAGTTTGATCTTATTCTAAAGCTCAGCATTTTTACTCCTCCTATGATGTTTTAAGTTTTTCACATTTTAGATCTTTTTATATTGTATATTTCTTCATTGTTATAATCATAGTTATTCTTACTACTTGGTCTTTTAACCTTCATATTACCATTATAGGTGATTAATATACAGTCTTTACTTTTACCTTTTAATCCACTATCTTTTCTTTTACCTTCCAGTGAGGTTTGTTCTTTCATATATTAATGTTTTCTTATTACTGTTTAGAATCCTTTCTTTTCAGCTTAATTAAATCCCTTTAATATTTCTTGGAAAGTAGTTTAGTGGTAATGAACTCCTTTAGCTTTATTTTGTCTGGAAAACCCATGATCTCTTCTTCAATTCTGACTGATAACTTTTCCAAGTAGAGTAGTAGTTGGAAGATACCTTCTTTAGCACTTTGAATATATTGCACACTCCCTTCTGGCCTGCAAAAGTTCTGCTGTGAGAGTTCCATGTATGTAGCAAGTTGTTTTTCTTTGTCTGCTTTTAATGTTCTCTCCTTGTCTTTAATGTTGACACTTTAACTATGTATCTTGGTATGATTTTATGGGATTTACTGTAATTTGGAACTTTCTGAGCTTCTTAGATCTGATGTGTTTCTTTTCTCCAATTAGGGAAGTTTTCTGCTACTGTTTCTTCAAGTAAGATTTTTGCCCTTTTCTCTCCCTGTTCTCTTTCTGGAGGCCCTATAATAGGATATTAATTCATTTGATGTTGTCACAGAAATTAAGTTATCTTCACTGTTGTTCCTTTTTTCCTTTTTGTGGCTCTGATTGGGTCAGCTCCACTACTCTGTCATTGAGTTCACTGATCCTTTGTTCTGATTTGTCTAGTCTGCTAGATAGAAGCCTTCTGATGTAATTTTCTTTAGGCCTGTGACTTATATTTTGTACATTCTTGTACTTTCCATTTCTTTTTTGAAGTTCCCGCTGTGTTTATTCATTCTTCTTCCCAGTTCAGCGAGCAACTTTATGACCACTATTTTGAACTCTTTTATCAACTAATTTATTTTTGTCCATGCCATAAAGGTTTTTTCATGTATTTTTAGCTTGTTCTTTCATCAGCAATATATTTGTTTTTTCATTTTGCTTGACTTTCTTTATTGGTTTCTATATAGTACATGAAACAACCACTTCTTTCAGTCTTGAAGTAGTGGCTTTGTAGGAGATGAAACTTGTCATTTAACTCTGTCTTAGCTCTTTATTGTCACTGAAACCTTTGTGCTTATCCAAGCAGACTATTATATTTTTAATAACTTTCAGTACTCAAGGATGTGCTAAGAATTGTCAGTGCCCTTAAAGGGAAGAACTCAGCATCTTGATTGAGACTGATTGAGTCAGGCTCTTAGGCAACAGCTTTAAAATATTCTCAGCTGAATGTTAGGAAGCCAAATTTGACACCACATTGAAAGGGTCATTACCACAATCAGGTAAGATTTATTTCAGAGATACGTGGATGGTTTAACATCTACAAATCAGTCAGTGTCATACACTGAATTAACAAAATAAAGGTTAAAAAATGATCATCTCAGTACATACAGATAAAGCATTTGATAGACTTTAACAGCATTTTTGAAAAAGCTCAACAAATTGCCTATAGAGGGAACATACTTCAACATAATAAAGGCCATATATGACAGGCCCACAGGTAATATCATACTCAATGGTGAAAAGCTGAAAGCTTTTTTTCCTAATATCAGAAATAAGGATGTCCACTCTCACCACTTTTATTCGACATATTATTGGAAGACCTAGCCAGAACATTTAGGCAAGAAAAAGGAGTAAAGAGTATTCAAATTGCAAAAGAAGAAATTAAATTGTCAAAATTGTCACTATTTGCACACAACATATTATATATGAAAAGCCTTAAAGACAGACCCCATCAAAAAATGTTGGAACTAATAAACAAATTAAGTATATTTGTAGGATATAAAATCAATACACAAAAGTCTGTTGTGTTTCTTTTTTTTTTAATGGTAGGCCGTCTGCATTTTTTTTATTTATTTATTTTTAACTTTTTTTCTTTATTGTTCAAGCATGGTTTTCTGCCTTTTCCTTCCACCCCTCCCCACTACTCCAGCCCTCCCCACCTCCCTCCCCTGTCTCCACCCCCCTTGTTTATTGTCCGTGTGTCCTTTATAATTGTTCCTGCAAACCCTTTACCCTTTTCCTCTATAATCCCCTCCCCTCACCCCTCTGGTCACTGCCAGCCTGTTGTCAGTTTCAGTGTCTTTGGTTATATTTTGCTTGCTTGTTCGTTTTGTTGATTAGGTTCCTATTAAAGGTGAGATCGTGTGGTATTTATCTTTCACCACCTGGCTTATTTCGCGTCACATAATGCTTTCCATTCTATCCATGCTCTTGCAAAGGGTAGGAGCTCCTTCTTTCTTTCTGCTGCATAGAATTCCATTGTGTAAATGTACCATAGTTTTTTGATCCATTCATTTGCTGATGGGCACTTAGGTTGCTTCCAGCACTTGGCTATTGTAAATTGTGCTGCTGTGAACATTGGGGTGCATAGGTTCTTCTGGATTGGTGTTTCAGGGTTCTTAGGATATAATCCTAGCAGTGGAATTACTGGGTCAAAAGGCAGTTTGATTTTTAGTTTTTTGAGGAAATTCCATACCGTTTTCCATAGTGGTTACGCCAGTGTACAATCCCACCAGGGGTGCACTAGGGTTCCCTTTTCTCCACAACCTCTCCAACACTTGTTGTTTGTTGCTTTGTTTATGTTGGCCATTCTGACACATGTGAGGTGGTATCTCATTGTGGTTTTAATTTGCATCTCTCTGATAGGTAAAGATACTGAGCATCTTTCAAGTGTCTGTGGGCCCTCTGTATGTCCTCCTTGAAGAAATGCCTGTCCAAGTCCTTTGCCCATTTTTTAATTGGGTTGCTTGTCTTCTTAGAGTGGAGTTGTGTGAGTTCTTTATATATTTTGGAGATCAAACCCTTGTCTGAGGTGTCATTGACAAACATGTTTTCCCATATAGTTGGTTCTCTTTTCATTTTAATGCTGTTTTCTTTAGCTGTGCAGAAGCTTTTTATTTTGATGAGATCCTATTTGTTTATTCCCTCCTTATGTCCCTTGCTCTAGGGGACATATCAGTGAAAATATTGCTGCGTGAAATATCTGAGATTTTCCTGCCTATGTTCTCCTCTAGGACTTGAATGGTGTCATGACTTATATTTAAATCTTTTATCCACCCTGAATTTATGTTTCTGTGTAGTGTAAGTTGGTGTTCGAATTTCATTTTTTTACATGTAGCTGTCCAGCTCTCCCAACACCATTTGTTGAAGAGGTTCTTTTTATTCCATTTTATGCTTCTTCCCCCTTTGTTGAATATTAATTGACTGTAGAGACTTAGGTTTATTTCTGGGCTCTCTGTTCTGTTCCATTGGTGTATGTGCCTGTTTTTATGCCAGTACCAGGCTGTTTTGATTACTGTGGCCTTGTAATAAATACAGTTTGGTATCAGGTATTGTGATCCCTCCTACTTTGTTCTTCTTTCTCAACATTGCTGCAGCTATTCAGCATCGTTTATAGTTCCATATAAATTTTTGAAGTGTTTGTTCTATATCTGTGAAATGTACCATTGGTACTTTGTTGTGTTTCTTTGCCCTAATAATGAACTATCAAAAAGAGAACTTGAGAAAATCCCATTTACATCCTGACTGGTGTGGCTTAATTGGTTGGGCATCTTCCCACAAAGGAATAAATAGGTCACTGGTTCGGTTCCCAGTCATAGCACGTGCTTGGGTTGTGGGTTCAGTGCCTGGTCAGTGTGTGTGCAAGAGGCAACCAATCGATGTTTCTATCCACAATGCTGTTTCTCTCCCTCTTTTTTTTCCTCTCTTCTCCTTGCTCTAAAAATAAATACAGTCTTTCCAAAGAAAGAAAAAAAGAAAATCCTATTTACAATGACATCAAAAAGAATAAAATACCTAGGGATAAATTTAACCAAGGAGGTATAAGACCTGTGTATTGAAAACTAAAAAAAAAAATAACAAATGAAATTGAAGAAAACACAAGAGGAAAGATTCTGTGCTCATGGATTGGAAGAATCAATATTATTAAAATGTCCATAGTACCCAATGCAGTCTAAAGATTCATTGCAATACTTAACAAAATTCCAGTGGTAGTTTTCACAGAAATATAAAAAATAATCCCAAAATTTGTATGGAAACACAGAAGACCCCAAATAGCCAAAGCAGTGTTGAATAAGAAGGGCAAAGCTCGAGGTATCATGCTCCCTGGTTTCTAACTATGTTATAAATCTGTGGTAATTAAAACATTATGGTATTGACATAAAACAGACACATAGATAAATTAAACAGATTGGAGAATCCAGAAATACACCCATGCATACACGGTCAGTTAATTTATGACACAGAGCCAAGCATATACTATGGAATAAGAACAATCTTGTCAATAAATGATTTGGGGAAGTTGACAGCAACCTGCAAAAGAATGAAGCCTGACCCCTGTCTTGGAGCACAGACAGAAATTAACTGAAAATGGATTAAAGACTTGAACCGAAGTCCTGATACTGGAGACTCGTGTAAGAAAACATAGGGAGCCCTGGCTGGTGTGGCTCGGTTGGTTGGAGAGTCGTCCTGTAGACTGAAGGATTGTGGATTCAAACACTGGTCAGGGCACATGCCTCAGTTGAAGGTTTGGTCCCCAGTTGGGGTATGTACCGGAGAGAACTGATAGATGTTTCTCTGTAACATTGATGTTTCTCTACCTCTCTCTCCCTCCTTTTCCCTCTCTGAAATTGTGAGCATGTCCTTAGTTGAGGATAAAAAAATAAAAATGAGCAGAAGATCTGATAGATATTCTTTCAAAGGAGACATACTGATGGCCAACAGGTGTGTGAAAATGTGCTCAATATCATTAATCATTTAGGAAATGCAAATAAAAACCACAAATGAGATACCATTCACACCTGTTAGAGTGACTTATAAAAAGACATGAAATAAGTGTTGGTGAGGATATTGAGAAAAGGGGAACCCTTGCGCACTGTTGGTGGGAATGTAATTTGGTGTAGCTATTATGGAAAGCAGTATAGAGGTTCCTCAAAAAATTAAAAGTAGAACTACCATTTGATCCAGCAGTTCCAATCCTGGGTTTTTATCTGAAGAAGCTGAAAATAGTAACTTGAAAAGGTATATGTACCTGTGTGTTTATTGCAGCATTATTTATAGGAGTCAAGATACAGAGATAACCTAAGTGTCATTGATGAATGAATGGGTAAAGCAATGGTAACACACACACCGTGAGGGTGTTATGTTAAGTGAAATAAGTCAGACTGAAAGACAAATACCAGATGATCTCTTATATATGAAATAAAAAAGACATGCCAAACTCATAAATAGAATAGATTGGTAATTGCCAGAGGCAGAGTTCAGGGTGGAAGAAAGGGGTGAAGGTGGTTAGGTTAGGGGAAAAAGCGTATGCTGTGTGGAAGGGAACTGATGTTCTCTTGGACATTTAGATCTGTTCCTTCTGCAGTCTTCCCAATCTTACTGAATTGCACCAACTTCTTCCCAGTCTTAGACAAAGAAACCTTAAGGTGATTTTTTTGTTTTTCTCTTTCTTATATATTACAATGAAATTACATATATTAATCTTTTCAGATTTACTTTCAAAATACCCAGTTTTATTCTGGTCCAGTGTACTATCATCATTCTTTTGTATTGTTTTAGTAGCATTCTGTGTGGTTTCCTTACTCCCATTCTTCCTCCCCTTTTATAGACAGAAGATGGATAATACGACATTTATACAGCAGAATCCAGAGCCCTTATGATGGCTTACAAGGCTATACATTTGTCCCATTACTACTACTCTTACATGTTATCACTTAGTCCCGTGTTCTCTTTTATGTAACCATGTTGGCCTTCTTGTTGTTCTTAAAACATATTAAGAATACTCCTGTTTCTAGCCTTTGTACTTGCTGGTTTCTCTGTCTGGAACATTATTCCGCTTGATAAATTATTAGACTTAACTGTTCTTTTTCTGACTTCTAGCCAAATATTTACTCCATACTTTGGCTTTATTGTTCACCCTATCTTAATAGCAGCCCTCTGTGACAGCATTTCCAATGTTCTTCTCTTCCATTTTTTCTCTTTAGCATTTATAGTCCTGTGATAAATATTTTAGCTATTTATTTAGATCTCTACTCCTAGAAAGTAAATTTTATGAAGCAAGAATATTTTTCAGTTTTGTTCATTGCTTTATTCACAGCTTGGCACATGGTGAGTGCTTGCCAAATTTTTGTTACATATCTGAATCAGTAGTAGGCTGAATAGCTTAGATATTTATCCATACTTTGGAATATTATCCTGCCTTTAAAGAGGAAGGGCTAGCCCTGGCTAGTGTGGCTCAGTGGACTGAATGCTGGCTTGTGAACCAAAGGGTTGCCGGGTTAGATTCCCAGTCAGGGCACATGCCTGGGTTGTGGGCCAAGTCCTCAGTGTGGGGACGTGTGTGAGGCAGCCAAACACTGATGTTTCTCTCCCTTTCTTCCTCCCTCCCCGTCTCTTTAAAAATAAATAAATAAAATATTTTTTAAAAGGAATTATAAAGAGGATGAGCTAGGTCTTTTCTGTCTACATAATGTAAATTACAAATTGCAGAAAAGTATATTTAGCATGATCTTGATTGTGACCAATTCGGTTTATGAATGCATATCCACGTATACCATGTAGTCATAGAGTCTTCCTGTAAACTGTGCATATGGGATATGTCTGCAGAGATGAGGGCCAGAGGAAAGAAAGATTTTTTAAATACCATTTTGTTATATGTTTTGTTTTTAAAGTCATGGGAATGCATTTCCCTAATAATAATAATGACTATTTGGTCACCTCTCTTAACAGTATTATAGAGGAAGAAATTGATGTTCATCAGCTGTGGGAAAATTCCTACAATAAGCCAATCTTTATTCCACTGAATAATTTCATTGAAATTTTGGTCTCAGATGTAAAGGCTTTGACAGACTCTATGTTCTATGTCTATGTGGTTTATTTCATGAATTTGTTCTACACAGTATTGCTTATTTGATTTTATGCTTCTTTTATCCTTAATGTAGACTTCGCAGGACAATTGTTTTACCTTTTCCCCCTTCTTTTTTTTAATCCCCATCTGAGGATATGTTTATTGATTTGAGAGAGAGAGAGAGAGAGAGAGAGAGAGAGAGAAGAGAGAAATATCGATGTGAGAGAGAAACAGCAATCAAATGCCTTCCATATGTGCCCTGACTAGGAATCGAACCTACAACTTTTTGGTGTATGGATGATACTCCAATCAACTGAGCCACCCAACCAGGGCCCTTTATTCCTTCTTGATAGTTAGTTCTGTGTTCATTGAGTATTTCAAGAAATGTTGCTTACAAAGCGGATACTTTTTTATTTTTTCAATTTTTATGTATTGATTTTAGAGAGGGAGGAAGGGAGACAGAATGAGAAACATTGATATGTTGTTCCACTTATTTATGCATTCATTTGTTATTCCTTGTATGTGCCCTGACCCAGGATTGAACCTGCATCCTTGGCATATTGGGATGATGCGCTGACCAACTGAGCTATCCCAGCCAGAAGCAGATACTTTATTTTTTAACTGCATCTTTGTTTTTTTCAGATATGAAAATTTTGTTATGAAAAATAACTGATGACCATTACTAACATGGGTAACAACATGTAGTACCAAAAAATGAAAATACACAAAAGCAATGATGTGAGATATTAAAGTAACATATTATTAATATATTTAGCATTATCAATATATCATTGATACCTCATTATTAATAGACCATCAGTATACTTAATATCATTAATATTTTAATGATGTTCTGTTAATAACATGACCTTTATTAGTGATAGTGAAATCCCTGTATATGTATATGTTAGTGATGGTCCTCAGTTACTGAAATGACCTCCCCAAGAAACCTTTTCTAAATGTTGAGAATCATTACTCTAAGGTATTTTTTCCTCAATTTTAGTTGATGATGTATATCCTCCCCTCACCCCATGTCACACTTGCTCTCCTACAAAGTAGTTTTTATGGAATATTCTTTGGGGAATGCTATTCTAAAGATGTCTTTTTATCTGTTCTATTTATAACTCCTAGCTTTTTTACTATTTTACATCTCTTAAATTTTGTTCTAAAACTGCTCAGAGTCAAACCAATCCTAAGAGCTTGCATTTAGAACTGTATAATTAGAATGTGTGAAACATAGTTATTAATTAGGATACTCTTTTAGGTTGGATCCTTGGAGCAAGCTATGCTTGATGCTCTTGTAATGGACAGAGTTGCATTTGTAAAACTTCTTATTGAAAATGGAGTAAGCATGCATAAATTCCTTACCATTCCTAGACTAGAAGAACTTTACAACACTGTAAGTATATGTTAAAATTCTTTGTTAATTTTTATCATCTTGGAAAAATGTTGTTTTACCTGAACATATTCAGTCTTTTCACTAAAACTTTTAATTAATGTCTTGCTAGATTACATGGAAAAAAACAACTACTCTTAGTATGGATTGGTTATATGATAGCTGGAAGCCCTTTCCTTGTTTCTGGGAATCTTTTCTTTTTTCTTGGTGATCATTTGTTGCACAAAATTCCTTTTGACTTTTTTGCCAAATGGAGAAATTACACACTACTATTTTTTTTTCCTTTTTGTTTTTTACATTTATGATTTGACCTTGTGATATCCCCTTTTAGCTTACATACTGTTATTTGTTATTCTAAAGAGCTCCTGAAAAGTAATTATTCCCTTTACAGCGCCTTTCTCATTTCCTTTCAGATTTCATATTACTAGCACTGGAGATAGGGTACATACTGTGCTTCTTACTGGTTTCCGTGCTACCAATATGAATTTAATTGAACTGTACTTTGAGGAGCACTGTGACTAAATCTTAACTTATTTGACTTCTCTGAAAAGCTCTTTATTCATCAGTTTCAACCTATTTATCACCTGCTTTTCATTCTTAATGTCTTTGTACTGTTCAGTCATTTATGGTCTATACCACTTCTTTATTCGTTCTCCTTGTCTAGTCTTTATTCACATCAGTTCTTTAAACTAATTATTCTTACAATCACATATTTTTACCACATCTTTTCCCAGTTTAAAAACCTTTGGTGGTGGCTCCTCAGTATATATGAAATAATACCCAAACCATTAGCTTGATTTGCAAAGTTCTCTAGCTTCATAGACATTGAAAATTTGCCCCGGCTATCTCTCTCGTTTGGCCTTTATATTCCAACCTCATTGTCTTGTATTAGGTATTTCAACTACATTGTCCACCTCCCATTTTCCCCAAATAAATTTTTTTACAAAAGCCATTTGATATTTGTACAGTGCTGGTCGTGTTTTTCTGTCAACTACTACCCACTTGCTAGAATTTATCCATTGTTTAGAACTTGGTTTAAATGCCCTGCCATTGCCTTCATGAAGCCAAGTAACATAGTCAGTTAGGTACAATCAGATCTTCCCCTGTGGATTGTAAATTACTTCTGAGTGGGGATTATATCTTTATTTTCCCTCATTTTTTTCCTTTAATAGTGTCTACCACATTTATATTGAACTGTGTTGGCGTTTTACTTTCTCTAGTGAACAGACATAAAATTTAAAAGGATTAGTCATTGTGCTGAAGTTTATGCCTGAATATAAAGCAAATATAAAACAATAAAAATAGTCCTGGCTGGTGTGGCTCAGTGGATTGAGTGGCAGCCTGCGAACCAAAGGGCCACAAGTTCAATTCCCAGTCAGGGCACATGCCTGGGTTGTGGGTCAGGTTCCCCAGTTGGGAGCATGCAGGAGGCAGCCAGTTGATGTATTTCTCACACATTCCTCTGTCTCTCCCTCTTTTTCTCTTTCCCTTGACCTGTAAGAAGTAAATAAATAAAATCTTTAAAAGAAACAATAAAAAGAAAAATTTGTAGAACAAAGAGGCAGAGGAGTAAGTGGAAGCTACACTAACCTCTCCCCAAAACCAATCTGAAATTATAATTAAATTGCAAAGAAATCATCCTGAAAACCCAGCTAACACTAGCTGGAGAGAAGACTTATCACCAAGGACAGATGGAAGAAACCGCTTCACCGTAATGAGATTGGTAGAGAGGAGGCTTGAGATGGCTGGCTTGTTCCAGCAGGTGGTAGCTGAAGTTCTGGAGGGATATTTCAGCAGCCAGGGGGTTCTCCCTGAGAAGCGTGGGGTCTAAACCCCGAATCGGGCTCCCCAGCTTATAGCACCAAAGCCAGAAAGAAACCCAGATAACATGCAGCTGTGAAAAGCAGCAGAGTTTCTGTCTGTCAGGGAGAGATGTCTGGAGAAGCAGAGAACTTCTTGAAGGACCAGTACACAAAATTTCATTTGTAGCCACTTACCCTGGGCTTCGGCAGAGGGAGCAAAGAGTGGGCTACAGACACTGGAGGAGGGACTGGGGTTGATGGCTCTAGGGAGAGAACTGAAGGTCTAACTGACAGAATCCCTGTGCTGAGTCATTCCCCATACTGCAGAAGCCGTCATTCTCAGGCAAAGCTCTCCCCTCCGGGTAGCATCAGCCTCAGGGAAAGCAGTAGCTCTGCCTGCAGAAATTACTCTGACCCACCCTGTCGTGCTTAAGCCAGGCTGCTGATTATAGCTTAAGGCCCATATCACTGATCAGTTTAACAACTGAGGCAGAAAATTCAAAGAAGCATTCAAAATGGGAAGACAAAGACACAGACCCCAAATCAAAGAACAAGAGAATTCTCCAGAAGAAGAACTAGATGACAATGGAGGCAAGCAATTTATCAGATAGAGAGTTTAGACTGATGATTATAAGGACACTCAACAGCATGAAAAAAAGAGAAAGAACGTGTAAGAAAAGGACCAGTCAGAAATAAAAAATGCAATATCTGAAATAAATAATGCACTCAAAGGAACAGACAGTAGGTTAGATGAAGCAGAGGATTGAATCAGTGATTTGGAAGACAAGGTCAAAACAAAACAAAACACCCAGGTAGAGAAGCAAAAAGGAAAATGAATTTTTAAAAATGAGGAGAATGAAAGAAACATTTTGGACAGTATGAAGCATAACAACATGCTATTCATGAGAGTACCAGAAGGAGAAGAAGGTGAGCAAGGGATCAAGAACCTGTTTGCAGAAATAATGACTAAAAACTTCCCTAATCTGGTGAAGGAAAAAGACACAAGTCCAGGAAGTTCAGAGTCCCAAACAAGCTGGACCCAAAGAGGCCTCCACCAAGACACATCATAGAAGAGAAGGAGAGAATCCTAAAGGCCACAAGAGAAAAGCAGGTAGTTACCTACAAGGGAGAACCAGTTAGATTGTCATCTGATTTCTCAACAGAAACATTTCAGGCCAGAATGGATGGAGTGGCTTGAAATATTGAAGGTGATGAAAAGCTACAACCAAAGCTACTTTATTCAGCAAAGTTATCATTCGAAATTGAAGGAGAAATAAGGAGCTTACCAGACAAGAAGAAGCTAAAGGATTTTGTTAACACAAAACCAGTGCTGCAACAAATTTTAAAGGGCTTGCTTTAAGAAGAAGGAAAAGGAAAGGAAGAAACAGAGAAAAATAGCTAAAACATAAAATGGCACTAAATATGTGTCTGTCAATAATCACTTTAAATATAAATGGGTAAGGTGCTCTAAAAGCCATTCAGAAGACACAGGGTGGCTGAATGGATAAGAAAACAAGACCCATGTGTATGCTGTCTCCAGCAGATTCACCTCAGATCAAAAGGCACACAGAGACTAAAAGTAAAGGGATAGAAAAAGATATTTTGTGCAAATAGAAAGGAAAATATAGCTGGCGTAGCTATACTCATATTATACAAAATAGACTTTTAAACCAAGTCTAGAGTAAAAGACGAAGAAGGACACTACAAAATGATAAAGAGAACAATCTAAAAATCCATTGATCTTGATAAACAAGATTCACAAACCTTTAACCAGATTCATCAAGAAAAAAGGAGAAAGGACCCAAATATATAAAATCAGAGGAGAAATAACGACACCAAAGGACTACAAAGGATTGTAAGAAGATACTCTGAGCAACTATATGCCAACAAACTGGACAACTTGGACAAAATAGATAAATTCCTAGAAACATAGAATTGTCCAAAACTAAAGCAGGAGAAATCAGAGAATCTGAATAGACAGATTACACCTTGTGAAATAACTCACAACAAACAAAAACTGTGGGTTGGATGGCTTCACAGGTAAATTTTACCAAACATTCCAAGAACTAACACCTCTTCTACTCAAACTGTTTCAAAAAATTCAAGTGGAAGAAGGATCCCAAAATGATTTTACAAGGCCAGCATTATCCTAATTCCCAAACCAGATAAAGACATTACAAAGAAATTATCAGTCAATATCCATGATGAACATAGATACTAAAATCCTCAACAAAATACTAGCAAATAGAGTAAGTGCAGCAATGCATCAAAAAGACCATACACCATGATCAAGTGGGATTTATTCCAGTGATGCAGAATTGGGACATTTGTAAATCAATGTGATATACCACATAAATGAAAATGTAGGATAAAAACCACATGATGATATCAATAGATGCAGAAAAAGCATTTGATAAAATCCAGCACCTATTTTTGGTAAAGGCTCTTGACAAAGTGGCAACAGAGGAAACATACCTAAACATAATAAAGGCCATATGTGACAAACCCATTGCCACCATCATACTCAGAAAGCAAAAACTACTAGTGTTCCCCTTAAGATCAGCTCCAAGACAAGGATGTCCACTTCCACCTCTCTTATTCAACATATTACTGGAAGTCCTAGCCATGGGACTCAGACAAGAAAAACAAATAAAAGGCATCCAACTTGGAAAGGAAGAACTGAAGCTCATTATTTGCAGATGACATGATACTGTACATAGTAAATCCCATAGATTCCATCAAGAAGCTATTAGAACTGAGAAATGAATTCAGCAAAGTAGCAGGATATAAAATTAATATCCAGAAATCAGTTGCATTTTTATATGCCAATAATGAACTAACAGAATGGGAGATTAAGAAAATGATCAATTCACAGTTTCTACAAAAAGAATAAAATACCTAGGAATAAACATAACCAAGGATGTAAAAGACCTATATTGGGAAAATTAAAAGACCCTGAAGAGAGATATAGAAGAAGATACAAATAAATGGAAACGCATACCATTTTCATTTTTAAAATGTCCATACTACCCAAAACAATCTACAGATGCTGCACAATTCCTATCAAGATACCAATGATGTATTTCACAGAACCAGAACAAATATTTCAAAACTTTGTATAGAACCACAAAAGAACCACATAGCAAGAACAATCCTAAGAAGAACAAAGTTGAAGGAGTCACACTACCCAATAATTGAAAAATACTGTAAGGTTGTAGTAGTCAAAACAGCATGGTACTGGCATAAAAACAGGCACATCAATCTATGGAACAGAATTGAGAGCCCAGAAATAAGCCCACACATCTATAGTCAATTAATATTTGACAGAGGAAGCAAGCACATACAATGAGGTTAAAGTAGTCTATTCAATAAATGGTGCTGGGAAAATTGGACAACTAGTGCAAAAAAAAAAAAGAAAAGAAAAGAAACTAGACCTCTTTTTACACCACACAAAAGAATTAAAAATGGATCAAAGACTTAAATGTTAGACCTGAAACCATAAAAGTCCAAGAAGAAAACATTGGCAGCAAAATCTTGGACATTGCTTGTAGCAATGTTTTTATCAGATATATCTCCCCCAGGCAAAGGAAACAAAGAAAAAATAAACAACTGGGACTATATCAAACTAAAATATTCTTGTACAGCAAAGGAAATCATCAACAAAATAAGTCAACCCACAGAATGGGAGAACATATTTGCCAATATATCTGATAAAGGGTCTGCCTTTTGACCCATTGATTCCACTTCTGGGAGTATATCCAAAGGAACCCAAGACACTTATTTGAACAGTCATAAGCACCACTCTGTTCAGTATAGCATTATTTACAGTCACCCATGTAAGGAAGCAACCCAGGTGTCCATTGTTAGATAAGTGTATGAAACAACTCTGGAACATTACACAATGGAATACTGCTCAGCTGTAGAAAAGAAGAAAATTTTACCCTTTGTGACAGTATTGACAGACCTGGAGAACATTACACTAAGTGAAATAAGCCAGTTGGAGAAAGACGTATTGATGGAGAAAGACGTAGTGAAATACCATATGATTTCACTCATGTGGAATCTAATGAACACATTGAACTAACAAGGAAAAGAGAGATAGTCTCAAATGGAGAGCAGATGATAGCTAGTGTGGGGAAGGTGAGAGGGTGGAGGGATTGAGCAAAAAAGGTAAAGGACTCATAGATATGGACAACAGCGTGGTGATTGCTGGGGAGAGGGAGGTAGAAGGGTAAAATGGTAATGGAAAAAATACAGTAAAGGTTTAAAGATTAACAGAAATTAAAAAAAAATAAAAATTCCCTGGGAATAAAAGAACTCTCTTCTAAAACTAAAAACTCTTGAATAATAATGATATCTAACTGGCTACTAATTACTTTGAAATGGTCTACTTTCTGTGGAATTCGTGCCTTTGTACCTACTCTTTTGCCTAAAATACTTTTTTCCCATAACCTCTCTGTTGCCCAGTTTTGATATGACCAAATCCTACCTGCTTCTCCAGGCATCAGTTTGGAATTGACTTCAGCTAGTCTTTCTTGACCCTTACATTTTAAGTGCCCTTCTCATATGTCCACTGTATCATGTTTCTTTGTTATTCTTACCACTTTATTATTAAATACTCTTTTCTGTTTTTCTCACTAGACTGTTAAACTATATTAACAATACCTTGTGTTACAGCCATGATGCTTGGTACAGCACCTAAGAAAAGGCTAAGTGTTCAATATATAGTTGAATAAATAAATAAATACATGTTTGAAAACCATTACAGGAGTCCTTGTAGTATAGTGGAATACTCAATATACTATATCATATTGACTTTAAAGTGCCATTGGTGTTAAATTCATAATTACTTTATTTTTACATACCACCAAGAAAAAACTATCAAGTATCCTACAACTGAATTCTAAGAAACCATCAATTATATAATACTTTCCTATTTCAGAGTTGTTAAAATATGTAAAAAATAGTATGTTAGAGTCTATGAAAAATTAAAATTTATGAGATGTTGTGGAGCTTTTTTTAAAGACAGTTTCTTTTTATCACCAGCAGTTTACAACCTAGCATTAAAATAAAAGCTCTTAAAATATAATTTAAAAAATTAAAAAAATAAAAACTATTATGAAACAAAAAAATAAATACATAAATAAAAATCAGTTTCATTAGTAAGGCGAATACTTCTTTTCATTGTATAACTCAGTTATTAGGGTAATAGTTCAGCATCAATTTATTGATATAACTTTTTAATGTTTAAGGGATTATAACTTTTTGGTATCAGAGTCCTATAACATAAAAATTACTGAGGACCTCAGAGACCTGTTTCTAGAGATGTTTTGTTTATATGTATTGATAACTGGCCATATTAAAATATAAAACCAAGAAATCTTAAAAATGTTTATTAATTTGTATTTAATAAATCCACTACATGTTACATTAAAACATATGTTTTAAGAAAAATTAGTGAGGAGGGTAGAATAATTTTATGGTTTCACAGATTTCTTTAATGTCTGGTTTCATGGAAGGCAGCTAGGTTCTCATACTTGTTTTTGAATTTAAAATCATAGTATCACACATCAAGAAGCCTCTGGAAATTTTTAGTGAACACTGAGATGAGAAAATGCGTATGACATCTTAAAATGCTTCTGAAAATACTTTTGATCCCATGAACCTCCTGAAAGGGTCTTGTGGGAGATTCAGAGGTTCCTGGGTCCCACTTTAAAAACTACTGTGTTAAAGTATATTTATTTTATACTAAGAGGTTATAATTAATGAATAAATATTAATGGTTAAGATAAAATAGAATTCTAAAAATTGCATTTTTATGTGATTATATACTGTTAGAGCAGATACAGTGAAACTTTATAATACCTAAAAAATACGAAATACTTCTTATTAACTTGGAAAACATTTAGTTTCTAAAAGTGAACACATGGAGAAGTGTGTGCAGAAAAAACTAGTGGATAGACTGAATATTGTAAAAAGACAGTAAAATATATTTTATATACATATCCATTATATTCATTTTTAGATATATAGAATTTGAAAGCCAAGAATATCAAAGAATAGAATATTTTAAAAGAAATAATAGGTTTCTCCAGTTAACTATGAAATCTATTATCAAATATATGTGATCAAAATGGAAGAGTTGATTGCACTGAGTACTATGATAACCTTAGAAAAAATTAACAACACAACAGTGGAAGAAAAATTGCATTTGCTGTTTCTTTTAAACAGTGGATTTAAAGTATTGAAAATAAATCTCTTCTTTTGTGCTGTATAGAATTCATTTCAATAAATTTCAGATGGGTCAAAACACTGTTTAAAACCTTTAGAATACACTTTTGGCCCAATTACCTCTGTCTTGATGGATGACATACACTTGTGCGTATTTTTTCAAAATAGGATACCATCAGAATAAGATTCTTGTAAAAAGGAGACTTCTGTTTAGTCTCAGAGCATATGTAAGTGGAATTAAGATAGTAGGGAAAAGATAACATGTATAAATGTTAGAAGTTTGTTACCCAAAATATTTGAAGGATTGATACAACTTGATGACTAGTGGCAGAAATAAGTACAGAAGTTTTAACAATAAAGAGAATGTATACCTCCATTATGAATGAAAGAAATGTAAATTAAAGATAATTAAAAAAAAGATAATTGTGAAGCTTGCAGTGTTTGCATGACTTCTAGAAAACAAAGAGTTATGTACTGTTACATAAGTAAAAGTCTAAGAAAATAAATTATATGTTTTGTTTAAGGTACATATGATAGAATGAAATGGTTATATCATTTTTTGTGTCCCATTTTAGGAACAGAACTTACTTAATTCAAAATCAGTATAATTTGTGCAAGTGGTTTCCTAAAAGTTCTATACCTAACAAAAAGGGAAGTGGTTTTCATTATTTTAGAAGAAAATAATAGTTAACTCTAATTTTTTTCTTCTTAAAGAAACAAGGTCCAACTAATCCAATGCTATTTCATCTTGTTCGAGATGTCAAACAGGTAAGAGATTTTTTTCCAAAAAAATGTTATCTAAAATAATTATAGTTCATCTGATTCCAAAAGACATTTAAATACACTTAAAAATTAGAATAAAATGACATTTTTAGAACAAAATCAAATAAGGACTAAATATGTGGCAACATAGAATTAAAGAGCTTGATATATCAGAAATCAAGCAAAAGGAAAGTTTATGAAATTATGACCAAGTTTCCTGAGCTTCTAGTCATCTGAGATTATTGTGAATTTCATAATGTTCATTGGTTTGTAAAGGAAGATCATTGATAGAATGAATGTATCTTCTTCCTCTGTGTTCAGAAGAAATTTGCTCATGGGGCAAATGACACTGAATAAGGACATTGAGGGAAGCACTGGGTTGTGATCTTCATGGAAGATTTTGCCAGTAAAGATGCGAAATGCATGCATCTGTGCAGCTGCTCTCCCTTCTCCTTCCCCCCTCTCTCTATTTTTTAAATATTTTATTTATTTATTTTTAGAGAGGGGAAGGGAAGGAGTAAGATAGGTAAAGAAACATCAGTGTGTGGTTGCCTCTTGAGCGTCCCCTATTGGAGACCTGGCCTGCAGCCCAGGCATGTGCCCTGACTGGGAATCAAACTGGTGACCCTTTGGTTCGCAGGTTGGCACCCAATCCACTGAGCCACACCAGCCAGGGCCCCTCTCTCTTTTTAAATATATGGTATTGATTGTGACTGAATGAAATGATTACATTGTCATACGGTCTAAAGCCATTTTGTGGTGACTAAATTTGATGCACTCACAATCGTCTTTTCTTCTATTGGGATTCTTTATGAATTAATAATACTTTAACATATTTATTTAAAAATTTATAGCCATTTAAATTATTGGTATCTAACAGTTTTATTTTACTAGATGAAAAAGTACTCTTAATTAATTGAAATATTTTTAAGTTTCTGAACTAAAATGCTTGCTTTCTAGAATCCTTCAGTCAGGCTTCAGTCAGGCTTATACTTACTATTAAGTATGAGTATACTATTAAAAAACTGAAAAATTAAGATAGAAATGTAATTTTCTGTGTTTTGTAACACAGGCCTATTACATAGGAAGAACCTAGACTTTATTATACTTAAAAATATTTTCCTTTTTCAATTTTTGCTTGTGTTTTTCTTTATAGCTTGATTGAAATGTATTTTATTACTGTAATATTCATCCATTTAAAATGTATCACACAGTGGTTTTTATTATATTCTCAGGGTTGTGGGACCATTAACCACAATCTGTCTAATTTTAGAGTATTTACAATATCCCAAAAAGTAACCCTGTGCACATGAGCAACCAGTCCTCATTCCTGCCGCTTCTCTACTACCTGCCCAAGGCACTGTTAATCTGTTTGCTTATTCTGAACATTCCACGTTAAATTTTTGTTGTTTAAATAATGAAAGCTCTTTTACTTTTCCCAGAAAGCTTGAGCAGTGTGGGAGACTTTTAGTTTAGGGGTTTTCTAAAAGGCATTTGCAGTATGATTTACTTCTGTAGACTAGCAGAAAGAACTGCGCAGTAGTTAATTATTTTTACACCAGTCAGTATAATAATAAGCCCAATTTTTTTTATTTTCTTAAGTGAAAAGCTCTTAAAGACAGTAATTATTTTCAGATTCAAATTAATAAGTTGAGCTTTGTACAAGTTATTTACATAGTTTAAGAAATTACTTAAGATTTTTAGATAACTTATTTTATTTTCCTTAATTCCTTAATTTAAATATTTCCTATTTAAGTGGACTCACACCGAAATGGTATTTGTCATATTTTTAAAAACTAAATGTCATACATAAAATCCTCAATCATAAAGCACATTTTTGAGGTTTCTTAATAAAAGATAATAAAAAATTTTTATTTAAGATGAACATTTTAAAATTAATTTTTAAATCAGAGGTTTAAAAACAGGTTTAGAACATTCTATACTTTAAAACCTCTGATTTAAAAAGTATAGAAGGTTCTAAATTTATGAAATTATAATTAGGGAAATGGAAAGAATGATGATAGTAGGAGGGCAGAATTAGTTAACAGATATAAATCATTCAGCCCTGGGTGGTGTGGCTGAGTGGATTGAGCACAGCCCTGTGAACTGAAAGGTCACCTGTTTGATTCCCAGACAGGGCACATGCCTGGGTTGCAGGCCAGGTCCCTAGTTGGGCATGTGCAAGAGGCAATCCATCAATGTTTCTCTCACACATCGATGTTTCCCTCTTTTTCCTCTCTCTGTAAAAAAAATATAAAATAAAATGTTTTTAAAAAAGAAACATAAGTAATTTTTATTGCATTATTTTTGCAGGAAAATGGAATTTATGATATATGCCACAGTTGGCTCTTAGAAGTTCCTTTGCCTCCACATGTGCAGTATTAGGGCAGTGGAGACCAAATTATCTTTCTACTGTAAACCACACTTCTATCCTGAACCACAACATTCAGACTTCAAACTTCATAATCCCCTTTTCTTACAAAAGGAAGAGAAACAGATCACTCCTTTCTACTGTAAAGGTATCTGGCTGGAAATCTCAGCTTTCTATAACAAGTAAATATTTGTCATTTTGGAGAGTAGGCATATTTCTAGGCATGTGTGGAATTACTGAGAAATACTACCCATTTTTAAACTAATATTTTGTTTCCAGGGAAATCTTCCTCCAGGATATAAGATCACCCTGATTGATATAGGACTTGTTATTGAATACCTTATGGGCGGAACCTATAGATGCACCTACACTCGGAAACGTTTTCGATTGATATATAATAGTCTTGGTGGAAATAATCGGGTATGTAACTTTTGTGGGAAGTCTATATATGTGTTCTAAAATTAACTCACTCACTTTAAAGTTAAAAATTGCTTACATTCGAATGGTTAAAGTAGCATTGTAGGTATTTTGTAATTGATATCCTGAACAAGTCATATTTCTTGTGTTTGTATGCACACACACTTATACATAATATAAATTGATTCTCGAATTTTTATAACATATCAGTAAATTTAAATCTGTAAAAACTAATAAGCTTTCATTTTCAGAGGTCTGGCCGAAATACCTCTAGCAGCACTCCGCAGTTGCGAAAGAGTCATGAATCTTTTGGCAATAGGGCAGATAAAAAGGAAAAAATGAGACACAATCACTTCATTAAAACAGCACAGCCCTACCGACCAAAGGTATTTAAATATTACACTTTCTGGATTTTGTTCTTTCTAAATTACTGAGTGTTCTGAAATAAAAAAACTATTTGTTATTATTAAGAGTTGTTTTATGTTTTAGATATATTTTTGATTCTTTATTTTCTCATATACGGAAAGATACTCATTGTGATTCTATTCTTAATGATTCTATTCTTAATGATTCTATTAAGGTCTTCATTTTTTAAAATTTTATTTTGAGAGTGTGTTTATTAAAGCTGGGGACAGTAAGGGCCTAGGATAAAAGAAACAACAGGGGAGAAACTAGACGAGCCTGCTTTGGGCCTCCAGAAACGTTATGGGAATGAAGTGAGCAGAAGTGGGGACTGCCATTAGCTCACTGGAGAGTCAGAGAAAGGGGGACCTTGGAAACAGGTTCAGGGTGTTAGCCCGGGATGAGCTGCCACTACCCAAAGCTCCTGTGGTTGAAAGTCTCATGGGGTCCCTTAGGAGTTTAGAAGATGCATGCCTGTGGGGGAAGGAAAGGAGAAGGGAAGGGCATGGGCACGCTCCCAGAAGGGAGAGCATACCACAACCAAATTTTTTAAATGTTGTTTTGATAAATACGTAACTGCCTCCTTTTATAACATTTTTGCTTGATTAACAGCATGTAAGACAAGGGTGTTGTTGAAAATTTTTCATTAAAATTGTATTTTATTAAATATTAGTTGAAATATTTAGGCCCCCCCTTTTTTACTTTATTGTTGACTCTATTACAAACATGTCCATGTCCATTATCCCCACTTTACCCACTTCCACCCAGCCCCTACCCCTACCCCTACCCCTACCCCGCCTTCCCTCTGGCCATCACCCATGTTGTCTGTGTCTATAGGTTATACATATATATAGGCCCTTTCTTTAATCTTGGCAAACTTTGTTATAAAAGCATTTGTTTTTGGAAATGCCATTTCTAAAAATGAATTTTGAGCTATAATAAAAATCAGGTATGTAAAACTTACACTGTGCAATTGTATAAATTTAATCTGTGCAATTGTATGAAGTTGAATACTACCATAAAGGAGATTGATAGTTCTCACGTGAATGTCAGGGCCTTCTAATAATGAGCTTTAAGGTATTTATTTTTCTTTAAAGATTGATACAGCTGTGGAAGAAGGAAAGAAGAAAAGAGCCAAAGATGAAATTGTAGATATTGATGATCCAGAAACCAAGCGCTTTCCTTACCCACTTAATGAACTGTTAATTTGGGCTTGCCTTATGAAGAGGCAGATCATGGCCCGTTTTTTATGGCAGCATGGCGAAGAATCAATGGCTAAAGCATTAGTTGCCTGTAAGATCTATCGTTCAATGGCCTATGAAGCAAAGCAGAGTGACCTCGTAGATGATACTTCAGAAGAATTGAAACAGTATTCCAAGTAAGTTATATTTTACCATTTGGAACATTTTAAAAATCAAAATAAATCACATTTAAGTGAAGGTTATAGTGCCATGGACTGAGTGGAGGATATATAATTTTGTTGGTACAGTTAAGAGAAACCCACTTTTAAAAATTTAGAAAGAAACTTTGCTACTTATGCTTATTCAAAGGAGATTATTGTTCACGTTTCAAGTTAAAAAATTCAAGGAAGAAGAAATGACAGAAGCCCATTTATTAATTGCACATAATAGCAATTCGATTAGGAAAAGTTGCATTTGAAGTGGAAAGGAAAGGAAGGAAGAAAGTGAGGTTTAAACTATGTTCCAAGGAGATGAATTCTACTGAAAGGGCATCTCAGATGGTGGAGCTCTGGTGTATAGAAGAGTGAAACAATTCACAGAAGTTTGCAGTCTACTCAGAGCACTAAGGGAACAGTAAACTGGTAAGCTTTATGATTGAGAATAGGATCTCTCTCACCCAAAATGAGCTGACATTGAAAAAAAGGGTAAGAGTTGTTATTGAAAATAACTTAAGCAGGGATCCTGTGATTACTAATTGGAGATTTAAAAGGTCCGGGTGTTTTTCATGATTAGGGTAGTCTGTATTCACATTATTCCTTTCTACTGGATAACAATCCTCACCCAAGGACATTTTTTTTTCATTGTTTTGAGAGAGGATGAGAGAGAGAGACATCGATGTGATGGAGAACCATTGATTGGTTACCTTTTCATATGCACCTTGATCAAGATTGAATCTGCAGTGTTTTAGTCTACGGGATGACACACCAACCAATTGAGCCAAACTGGCAAGGACTGGATACCAGTCCTTTTCTGTTTGAAATAACTATATAAAAAAATTTTAACTGAACATTGTTTAATAATGTTTATTTCCATGTCCCAGGAAAGTGCTCTGGAGTCACCTTTTCAATCTTGGTTTTTTAAAAAATACATTTTGTAATTAATTAATTTATTTATTTATCTTTTAGAGGGGAAGGGAAGGAGAGAGGAGAGTACTATCAATGTATGGTTGCCTCTCGTGCATCCCCTGCTGGGAACTGGCCTGCAACCCAGCCATGTGCCCTGACTGGGAATCGAACCTCGGTTGTTTGGTTTGCAGGCCCGCGCTCAATCCACTGAGCTACTCCAGCCATGGCTCAGTCTTGTTTTTAATGTGACATATTTTAATGCTTTTTGATTAGCACATGGTGGTAGATATCTGAAAACATAGAGTTACTGTAATTCTGTTGCCTCACAGTTTCGTGTGTGTGTGTGTGAATGTATTAAAAACTAGAATGTGTTATGAGTGAATTTAAGAATAGTGATTTAAAACTGCAATTTGGTAAACTGAATGTGTTTTGGCTTTTATCTTTTGATAGTGATTTTGGTCAACTAGCAGTTGAATTACTAGAACAATCCTTCAGACAAGATGAAACCATGGCTATGAAATTGCTCACGTATGAACTGAAAAACTGGAGTAATTCCACCTGCCTTAAGTTAGCAGTTTCTTCAAGACTTAGACCTTTTGTGGCCCACACCTGTACACAAATGCTGTTATCCGATATGTGGATGGGAAGGCTGAATATGAGGAAGAATTCTTGGTACAAGGTATACCTTAGAAATAGTTCGATATAAAGTATATAATTAGATTTAAAAAAAACCAACAGAGGAATTAGCCCAGATGTATAGTAAAATACTTTGATTTACGCAGGTGGTGGGGGTGGTGGTGTTGGCATATTATCTGATGTGATATGAAGTGTCCTTTTTCTCCTTCTGTTCTTCATGCTGAATCCTTTCCCGGTGTGGTGTATAGTATAGTGATTGTTGTCCCTATGTGAGCCAGAAGCCTGAGGCCAACAGATAGAAGTATGGTGTTGACAGCCCTGAGCAGCCATGAACAGTGTTGCTGCTTTATAAAAAGATGATTCCCAAATTCTAAAATTTAGGACCTATCTACTAACTTAATAATCTGTCACTTTTAATTTATTTGAAGTATATTGGATATACCTGTTTTTAATGGTCAAGAATGTGGGTTAAATGTTGGCTGGTACTTCCGGTTCCATCATAGTGAGAGATATTACTTTAAACTCTCCTTTTTGTTATTTTATGTCTTAAATAAGGTACAGAAATACAGAAGGCAGAAATCAGGCAAGTAGTTTAACCATTGGTCACTATAACCAAAAGTAGATAACAAATACTAATCATCTACTAAAAATAATGGTGAAAGAGTAACTGTTAGAAACCTTTCTATGCAATTACAATTTCTTTGTGCTTTATGATTTTGCAGATAATACATAAAAATTTTAGAAATTACTGTTTTGTATGGAGGCACAAGCTGAGTAATCATGTTAAGACATGAAACACTCACAAAGAGATTTAGGATAAAATTAAACACACAGCAACTTTATTAGGCTTGCATTTTGTTTAAACAAATGTATTTTCTCAATGGATTGTAATTGATTTTTTTAAGGACAAATCTTTAATTATTAAATCTTTTCTATACCCTCATCTCATAATATTCCAATGTTTTGTTACTCCTTCAAACAATTCAACCTGGGCCTCTTTAAATGTAGTATGTAAGTAAAAATGAAGTTTTTATTTTTTTTCCTATACTACCAGGTGCAAAATGGCTAACTAATAATAAAGATATTTAATATTTTATTGTTTGTATTCTTGAAAATTATTGATTTTAAAATGTGAATTTATATATTTCTGAAATTTTTAGGTCATATTAAGCATTTTAGTTCCACCTGCCATATTAATGCTAGAATACAAAACTAAGGCTGAAATGTCCCATATTCCACAATCTCAAGATGCCCATCAAATGACAATGGAAGATAGTGAAAATAACTTTCAAAATGTAATGGAAGACATCCCTATGGTAAGGAGGAAAAACATTTTTAAGTGAATATAAATTTGTTGTGAATAAATGTACATATTTATAAGTGTTATTTTTATTTTAGGAAGTGTTTAAAGAAATAAGAATATTGGAGAGTAATGAAGGAAAGAATGAAATGGAGATACAAATAAAATCAAAAAAGCTTCCAATCACACGAAAGTTTTATGCCTTTTATCATGCACCGATTGTAAAATTCTGGTTTAACACGGTATGTTTTTAAATTGTATGAGCATAATGATTTTTAAAAATAGGCTTTAGTGTCCCTGGGTGGGTAGCTCACTTGGTTAGAGTGTCATCCTGATGCACCAAAGTTGCAGGCTCCATCCCTAGTCAAGGCACATAGAAGAAAACAACCAATGACCAAATAAATAAGTGGAAAAATAAATCATTGTTCTCCCACTCTCTCCTTTCTTTCTTTCTCTCCCCACTGTGCTCTCCCCATCCCTGCTTCTCCACCCCACCCCCGCTCTCTAAAATCATTTAAAAAAATTAAAAAATCTATATTACAGACTTTAGTAGACCATGAGTTCATACTAATCTTGATGTAAATTAGATCACTAAAAAACCATTTTTCATTTAAAAGTGCAGTAAGATCGACTTAGCCCTGGCTGGTGTGGCTCAGTGGATTGAGCGCAGGCCTGTGAACCAAACAACTGTGGTTTGATTCCCAGTCAGGGCACATGCCTGGGTTGCAGGCCAGTTCCCGGCAGGGGACGCATGAGAGGCAACCATACATTGATATTTCTCTCCTTCTCTTCTTCCCTTCCCCTCTAAAGATAAATAAATGAAATCTTTAAAAAAAAAGTCTGGAGGATGTGGAATCACAGACTATTTTAAAAGTGCAGTAAGATCGACTTAATTCCATACAAATTGATGTCATATTGAATGATAAAAAATAACAAATCTTATTTCTAATTGGGACTAGCTGTAATTGGAACCAGAAATTTACTAAACATGTAGTAAACATAAACCTTTTTAAGTGGATAACAAATACTAATCATCTATTAAAAAGATTGGTAAAGATTAATCAAAGGAAACTCTAATACACAATTACAGTTTCTTTGTGCTTTAGAATTTTTGCAAATACAGTTAAAATTTTGGAAATAAGCCTTTCTTGCAGGATTGATGATGAAAAGTAATCTAGATAACTCATATAGTTTTATTTATCAGTAATATAACAGTTTGTGTCTTAATCATGGTACAGTACGTTTCATTATGTGCCCCATAATTGGCTTTTCTCTTGCTTTATGGAAGAACAAATTTTACTGTCCAGCATATATGTCCCTAGAGGGATGGACTCATCTGAAGAAACACATGAGATTGCCCCTTATACTTGTACACCGGGGCTGAGCAAATGAATTTTTATTCTCCTTCCCCGGAAAACTCTATATTTTATTTTTTGTTGTTTTTTCATTTTTATCATCAGACTTTTTAAGAATTACAAAAGTATACAAATAGCCCCGTGCTAAGATGAACATTTGAGAATTTGTTCCTTCAAGCATTGCTTTCTCAGCCACACACTTGCTCATTAACGTAAGACTAACTCATTACATTTCTTTTTCAATATGGAAATTTTATTGCTCCATCTTGTTAAGATGTTGAAATTGCACATCTGAATTACCTTACTTAATCCCCCAAATTCTGTCCTTACTAATGGAAAAAATGTAGGTTTCTTAGTTTGCATTCATGTGAATGACTAAAAATGGACAACCCAGGTGGCTACAGGAAATTCTCTTCTCTTTATTTATTGCAGTTTACTGCCCGCCATTGCTTAAAATCATGAATGTGGCTTTTTTTTAAGACTCATAGAGACAAGGAGAATGATGAGAGGATTCTTACAATTGTTCAAGGGTCAATGAGTCTGGGTTTTCCTCTGAAATGAAATGATTATATAGATGTTAGTATACCTAGACTATATCACCTGCATATAATCTTTTTTAAGAGTATCAAAAGCAGATTTTCCTTTCTGAGGGAAAATGCTTTTCATACTGGTTTCCATTTCTTGGGATTTCAACCTCAGTGACTGGGAGCTAGGAAAAAACAGTTGTCTTTCCTAGGAATACTATTTCATTGGGGGAGGGAAGAGGCAGTTAGTGTGCTGCTTAATAATGGCAGTGAAGTTCTATAGTAAATTTAACATATTGTGATACTTTAGTTATAGTATATGTTAAGTGGAACTACGTGGGCTCAGCTGAAACATAAACCCTGGTATTACATAGTTGTTCCTATGGGAATTACTAAACAGGGAATGAAGTTTTAAAAAACATACCCTGGCGATTGTTTATGTTTTGATTGATAAACACATTGTCTGCACTGAAGAGTAACTTCTAAAACTATTTTAATGATTGATTCATGGAGATAGTTCACAGGAGCGCTTTTGGTCTCTTATTTTGTGTAGGCTTGAAAATTTTCATAGTAAAAAAAATTATTTTGTAATTTTATTTATATCTTGTATTTTCTTTTTTGTTAGTTGGCTTACTTAGGATTTCTGATGCTTTATACATTTGTTGTTCTTGTACAAATGGAACAGTTACCTTCAGTTCAAGAATGGATTGTTATTGCTTATATTTTTACCTATGCTATTGAGAAAGTCCGTGAGGTATGTAGTTTTTTTCTACCTGTAACTTGGTATATATGGGTAGATATTGTATATGTGGAGGATTTTTTGGGGGGGTATGTATATGGGCATGTGTTATTTTATGTGTGTCATGATTTCAGTAGGTAATAATGTTGTAGTGGAACATGTTTATTTTTACTCTTCTGAAAATCAGTGCAGAAGAATAGAGATCAATGTGGTGTTAACTTTGTTACAAATTACAAAGACAGTGCTTTGTCTCAGAAACATAGCCTAAATCTGTTTTTGCTTTACTTTTTTCAATATTCATATTTACGTTCTCTGCCACTCATCAAAAAGGATTAAATATACATATAGCCAATAAGGTAAATGAGTTATAGATTATTATCTTGCTCTTGTATGGCACGGCCCACTTACTTGTATTTGTTGCCCATTGAAGTGTCATGCATATTTAGATCTCTATGTCTGAGTTTTCAATTTAAATTGCAAATTTCTAACATCTGATTTTAGGGAGAGAATGCTTTTTCTTCAAGTTTTATACTTTCCATTCAAACTAGTAACTGCATAAGTGTTGTTTTATAACATATTTACTTAATTCTTTCTGAATTACTTAATTATTTTATGTCTGCTACATTTAGAGAATGCGTGAAATTGTGAAAATAAATAGAAGGCATTGTACTACCCAACCTCTTGGGTATTATAAGAATTTATCTTGTTGAATAGCTTATTGTGCATTTTAAATTTCTCCAAGTGTCATGGTTCATATGTTTATGAAATCTGTTGTTATACCACCATGTTCGAAGAAATTAAGTTGTTGCATAATAAAAGCAAGTTTCAAGGAATTCTTCTAAATGGACATTCATAGAACAGTTCTGCAGCATTCATCCCGGGGTTCCAGCCCGCAGGCCGCATGGCTGTGAAAGTGGGCCCAACATGAAATTGTAAATTTACATAAAGCCTTTCTTTTTGCTTATCAGTTTTCATTAGTGTTTCTGTATTTAATGTGTTGCCCAAGACAACTCTTCTTCCACTGTGGCCCAGAGATACAGAAAGGTTGGACACCCCTGCCAGATAGTGCAGGCATACCTTGGTGATACTGCAGGTTCGGTGGGTCCAGCCCACTCTAATGAAGTGTCTCTTTCAATAAAGCAAGTCATGATCTTTTTGCTGGTTAGGGATCTTGCCTTCAATTTGAGAAAAAATGCAACACCTGTAAAGCCAGTAAAGCCAAGTGCAATGAAAGGAGGTATGCCTCTAATAAAAGGAGTTCCCTGCAGTGGGGAAGAGACTTAATTGGCTAAGGGAGAAAAGTGAAAGGGAGACTTCAGTATTTACTTTATGATACATGATGATTTTGAAGATAGAAATGTACTGTCATTTCCCACAAAATATTTTTTTAATTTTTATATTCAAGGGAAGAGATTAGTACCGATATTTAAACCTTTGAGTTATTTAGTTTCTGCAAATAAAGCACCTTTGGAACATCCAGGATATTCTAGTTGTTTCATTGAAAAACAAAACAACTTTTCAAAAGTATTTCACATTCCAATTTAGAGAACTGCATTCTAATTCAAGATTTTTAGCTTCGTAGTTGGTTGAGCAGGTCATTTGTGGGATTTTTTCCCTATAAGTAAAATGATGATAAGTAGTATCTGTCTCTGATATCACTGTGAATTGTCTTGGTGATGAAATGCATCATCAAATGCCAAGATGATCAAAAATACTTTGAAATACCAGAAGATATATAAAAACCTACTCTGATACTGTAATTGAATGCTGTTACATGTTTTAATAGGAATAAATTGATTAAATTTTTTTTTAACCTTTAGATCTTTATGTCTGAAGCTGGGAAAATAAGCCAGAAGATTAAAGTGTGGTTTAGTGATTACTTCAATATCAGTGATACGATTGCCATAATTTCTTTCTTCATTGGATTTGGACTAAGATTTGGAGCAAAATGGAACTTTGAGAATGCATATAATAATCAGGTTTTTCTGGCTGGAAGATTAATTTACTGTCTTAATATAATATTTTGGTATGTGCGTTTGCTGGATTTTCTAGCTGTAAATCAACAGGCAGGACCTTATGTAATGATGATTGGAAAAATGGTAAGTTGAGAGGCATCTGATAACATCATTGGTTTATTGATATTATTTCCTAACATCATTAAAACATTGGCATAGTTTTACTTGAACCAGAGAACGTTTTCATGTTTGTTTGCTCCATACTCCAAATTAACCATTCCTAAGAATATTAACTTTTGAAGAAAATATTTTGATGAATATGGTTGAGGGTGGGAAACAGTTTATCTTGAAATGCTTTAATTTTTAAATGTTACTTTCTACAGAATATTTGAGATAAGAATGAAAGATACAAACTTATCTCCAATCTGAATTTCCTTTTATCCTTACTGCCCCTACCCTCAACCAATCTATCATCATCTGGCACCTGCAGTAGTCTAGTAGCGTATTTACTCACAACTGCTGTGGTTCATCTTCAATCTACATCATAGGTAGAGTAATTATTTCAAAAGGCAAATCTGAATGTATCACTTACATTTCTTAAAAATTTTATAAATATTTTTGCATTATTCTTAGAGATCAATCAGTGTGCTTAATGAAACCCATAAGCCCTGCCCAGTTGGGCTGTTTGTTCTCCCTCTCCCACTCCCTCTCTTCCATCTTTTCTTCTTTAACTTGTAATAGTTTTGAGGTAACTGTAGATTGACATGCAGTTGTAAGAAATAATTACAGAGAGATCTGTGGACCTTTTATCCAGAGTTTCCTCCAGTAGTAACATCTTCCTTGCTTTCTTTTTAAGTCTCATTTCTTCCCATTTTAGGCTTTCTGTTTGTGCCTAGTCAGACAGAGTTATGCTGTTAGAGTATCATAGTTCATTTTCTTTCTACCTGGAATGTTAACCCTCATCTACACTCAAACACTTAACATTCTGACTAATTAACTTAGGTTTATACTTCAGATCTTAACTCCAACACAATTTTTTTCAGGGAAGGTTTTTTTATCTCTTCTAGCTAGATCAAGTTTATTTGTATAATTTTATGGGGACTCTTGTTTTTTTCCTTCAGAATATTAATATGTGTCTCACTCTATTTTAAATTACACTCTTATTGGTATATTTATATTCTCCTCTAGGCTATAAACTTTGGATTAGGAACCTTGTCTGATTTTGGTCACCTCCATATCTTCAGTACTTATCACAGTGCCTATCACATAGTAGGTTCTCCATAGTAACAGTTGTTGGCTGGATGGATAAAGCCATTACAAGTAGGGGAAAAAACATAAAAATGCTGAACATTCATTTTAATAGGTTGATTCTTAAGATTTTTCTTATTTTTTTATCAGATTGTAAATTTAAAAAATTACTTTTTAAAAAAATTTCTTTATTGATTTGAGAAAGAGAGAAACATTGATTTGTTGTTCCGCTTATTTATGCAATCATTGGTTGCTTTTTCTATGTGCTCTGACTGGAAATCAAACCCTCAATCTTGGCGTATCAGGATGACATTCTAACCAACTGAGCCGCCTGGCCAGGGCATTCACCAAGTAGTTTTTAATGTTTACTATATTTTCACTGCTATGCAAGACATGTAACAACTATTAAGATCTTGCCTCTGAACTTTGTGAAACTCCCTTTTTTGACTCTACTAATCTTGTAGAAATTGTATAATCTAAGTTGAGGGGCCAGTCCTACATAAAGTATTTTAGGAAATCACATGAGATATTAGTAAGTTGTCAGTACTGCTTATTGATTAAATTAATGAGTAGGGGATATAGGAGTTCATGGAAAGAGATAATATGTGAGGTGCTTATAAAACCAGTGGGATTCAGCTATTCTCTGAAAGCTTAAGAGAGGGTATGAATACAAAGAAACATCCTGTCTGGAATTTCTTTTATGATGAGGAGTAGTTAGCAGTCAAAATGAGTAGACAGGGTGTAGCCTGGATTATATGAAACACTGAAAACTGGGACTTTAGAAGAGGAAAATATAGGGGAAACCATTGGCGAGTTCTATCCCCCTCTCCCATTTGATTTCTTTTCCATAAAAGGAATAAGCTGACATTTCTTTGTTTCCTCATCTTTTTGGAGCAACTTTTCAAAGTATGCATGTTGAAAGCAGCCAGTCAGGTTGTTCATTATGATGATGATTTTCAGCTAAGTGGAGCAGTCCAAACAATCTCATAGGTGTTTCTCATTCTCAGTTCCAATCCACCACATAATCTTGTCCCATTATTAACATACTTCGCAAGATAATGCCAGCTAAAGAAATACTACTATAGTTTTTAAGTTATACTCAGATCAGGTAATCTTTTCCTGATGTATTATGCCCAATATTTTGTTCTTTTTCATAGGTTTAACCATCTGGCAGTTTTTGTTTTTTAAATGTAGACATTAGGTTTAATGTGCAAATCTTTATACAGTGAATTAAACAATGTAAAATGTATTGTGTCTACTTCTGCCATAAACGTTTTCAGTGGTGAGAAATATAAACTCTGTTATGCTATTGCTTTTATAAATATATTTTTCTTATTCTAAAATTACTATTCATTGTAGAAAATTTTAGCAGATACAAGCAAACTACTGTCCAGAGGCATCCACTATTAACAGTTTGATGTAGGTGAACCTTTCCGCCCTTCATGACATACACTTGAATCATGTCTTTATTTGTGTCAAACTTCATGCAAATAAATGTACATAATAGTTTTATCATAACAGGCCTATAATATATATGCTATTACTCAATTCTTTTTAAATGTCTGCCCTCTTATTAAATATAAAAATCTCTTTGTAGAGTTTCTGAAACCCTTTTTTTAATCTTGGAAAATTAACTATCTTCTCAATTAAATTTATCTTCCTAGTAACCCAGCTAGCTAACAGGATTATCAGCATTACTTTGCATCATGAAAACAAGGTTTTTAAGTTTTGTAAATATAAAGTTTTCTTACTGTATTTTCTTTCTCACATTACCCATTTCCCTCCAGGATAATATGTCCTACTCCCCCCAGTGAAGAGTTACTGTTTACTCTTTGTCACATCAAAGAAGTACTTATTATTCATCCACTTTCCATAATGTAGTTCCAGGAAATATAGGGGAGTTACAGCTTTTGGGAAATAATTGGTTTTAGCCTAACTTTTTAGTGTGTAAAGCCCTTCACCTCTCATTGCCTACCAGATTTAGTGACTTAGTGGTATCAGGTTAATCCAGTGGTAATGTACAGTAAGTGGGAGGTGTAGGGAGTATGAAAGTGGACAGCCGTAATAAAAGATGGAGCTGGGAACAGTAGAGGAAGCAAAGAGAAAGTGGAGCTATCCTGATTTTTGTCTGCATCTTGCCTCTAATGTACTCCCAATACTCCCACCAATTCTTCTGTCCCAGTTAATAGGGAGTTCAAATATATGCTTCATTTTTGTTCTTTATCCATGATCTTCGGATCCACCTTCCACCGGGATTATGTCTTTCCCCTCTTTAACCAGTCATTTATCACATTAGTATCTATTTTCCTAGTGTCATCTTCCTTTTTCACACCCACTTCAAAACTTTCAAAATGGTTAATATTCTAATTATTTGTTTAAAGTAGGTGCTGCCCAGTATAAGAAATCCTTCATTTAAAGTGTATCTTTAAATAAATAATATATAAAAGAGATGAATTTTATAATAGTAGATTCCCAGAGTAACCACGTTCTTTTATTATTGTGTATACATTACATGCTCTGCATTATATTGGGTTGGCCAAAAACTTTATTTCGTTTTTTCCATGAAATAAAAGACACATTTTTTCATTTTCACCAATAACTTTATTGATTTGGATATCTTGAGTATGTTAGCTATCTCCTGCTATTGGCTTTTAGGGGGTAGAGGCCAGGGGTGCTGCTACTAGACATTTTCTAATGTATAAGGCAGCTCCACAACAAAAAATTTTTTGTCCAGATTGTCAATAGTACCAAGAAACATTACAAACCACTTTTGACATGTTCAATCAGTCATAGCAACTTCTCCAGAGACTGCACAAATCTTTTTTTGCGTTTCAATTGCATTTTTACCTTTCTTGAAATAGTAAAGCATAATACACTGAAAATGTTGCATAAACCAATTTTGATAAGTTTTTTAAAAATGCATGCTGGTATGATAGCTGTCACAATAAAGTCTAACAAAGTTGCTTTGAATGAGATTAAAGACAATTAAGAGTCATCATATAGTTCTTAAGTTCTACTAAGAGCCATCATATGGAAAAAAACTAACTGAATTTTTTGACCAACCAAATACTAAGCTGAGACTGAGAAGATGAATAAGATATGGTCCATATGCCTACGGAACTTCCAATCTAGTACAATATACAAGCCAACCATGTGAAAATAGATAGCTACAGAAAGATAAGGTTAACTGTAGTATGAAGACCGTACAGCTAGTAGCTAATTCTGTCACAAAGGCTTCCACAAAGAAAATGGTGTTTGAAAAGAGTTTGGAAAACAGGTAGGAACTTATCCAGAGTAGGAAAATTTTTAAGAGACAAAACAGCTTTGAAAAACTTGAAGATAAAAGACATTACAATGGAAAAAATCTTCCTCACAGTTGACATCTTCAGTAGAGCTCATACTAATGAAAATTATATGGTAAACACTAAACTTTTCCAACTCACTCCAACAAGAAATTAGATGTGAGGAAATGGATTTTTCTATTTTTTTATTAATTAAATATAGATAAAGTGTTTATAAGGAAGTTTCTCAGATAGGCTTTATATGAAGTTAGAGAATGCAGAAACCTCTGTGAAAGATCAACCATAGACCTTGAATCATTTTAGTATATTATAGTACAGATTTTGGTTTTGTTTTGAATTTTGACTTGGGCTTTAAAAAAATTATAGATAAATGTTTGAATTCTAAAGTATATCACATGCCATGAATATTTTTTTATGAATTGCCTTTTAGAATCTTTTATCCCAGTATTTTGTTTATTGAGGACATGCATTCTCTCAGTTATCTTCAGATGCTCTAAGGAGGCTTTATGACTATTTTAAAAATGAGAAAATGGAATCTTGGGGAGTATCAGGACTCTTTGATTGCAAGTCACAGAGAGTCTTAAAAAAGAAGTTTGTTGACAGGTCTAACAGAATTTTAAAGATGAAGGCTCAAGTCTAAATTATATATAAATAAATATTTTATAATTTTTACATCCAGTCCAGACTTACTGTCCTCTTTACCTTTCATATTCCTGGCTTCCATTTCTACTCTCACTATATATTCATTTTAAAAATATATGAGAAAATAATAATTTTAGGTTGACCTATATTATTGTAATAATTGTTGGTTCACAGATCATAGTGCAGATTTATTGTAAATGTAGCCTCTTGATTTTTTTGTGAGCTTCCCCCAGTAGATTATTATTCATGAGTGAATATTACACATTGCAAAATGAGACAACATTCACTTTTTTAGATCTAAATGCTAAGCACTGTGCACCTAAATAAGTAGATAGAAATTAAAGTTTTATTGTGGCACTTCACTTAATTCTTTGAAATACTGAGTAGTGATGGCAAAATTCACATAGTGATTTAACAATAAAAATTAATTTTTAGTGATTTAATTGGTTATACAGTTCAGTTTGTCTCTTTCAGTATTTTTTGAAAGGAAAAGAATTGCAAAATACCTGATACGCAAATGGAATTGTTAACCAGATATTGGTATTGCTTATTGTTTCCAGCACCCACACTGACAATCCAGTTTGTTGTTTTGCTCCTAGGAGTTTTTGTTTTTTTTTTAATTTATATCAGTTTTACATTGTAATTGTTCAAATTCTTTTTAACTACTATTTTTTTTTAGAGAGAGGGGAAAGGAGGGAGAAAGAGAGGGAAACACTGATCAATTTGCATATCCCCAAGAGATCCCTAACTGGGGACCTGGCCCACAAACAAGCATGTGCCCTGAGAATTGAACTAGTGACTCCTGGGTCCATAAGTTAGTGCTCAGTCCACTGAGCCATACCAGCCAGGACATGCTCCTAGGAGGTTTTTATAGCCCAGGACAAGGTACCATAATAGGGTTCAGTATGGGTGAGAAGAATGCCTTTTTTTGTTTTGTTTTATTTTAATGAAGTGGGCAAAGGAGGTAGAAAAGAGAGTCTGTACCCAATATATAGGAACAGAACAGTTTTAGGAAAGAATGCTTATGAAAATAGGTTCCTTGAATCAGTCCGTGTGCCTTCACTTCTTTAAAATCTTCATGGACTCCAGATGGACTCCAATTAGAACCAAAAATATGATACACTTTATTATGTAAAAGATGTCCATGACTTGCCTTGAGTTGAGCTTCACAGATCAATTTTTACATAATTTCCTTGCTTAAGGTTTATTATAGTGATGTTTCTGAATGCTAATGTTATGAACAAAAAGAAACTCAAATGTTATATTTATCTATTAGAACATTAGAAGCTGTTTTTTAAAGATGAATATTGTCATTGTGTTTAAATTTCCATGTATTTTAACAGTGTGTATTTTTCAACAGGTGGCCAATATGTTCTACATTGTAGTGATTATGGCTCTTGTATTACTTAGTTTTGGTGTTCCCAGAAAAGCAATACTTTACCCTCATGAGGAACCATCTTGGACTCTTGCTAAAGATATAGTTTTTCATCCATACTGGATGATTTTTGGTGAAGTTTATGCATATGAAATTGATGGTAAGGATTTATGTTTACAAATTTATTTTTTGATCATTTTATGTTTTGAAATCAGAACTGCATTATGGTAATATTACATATTTTCACAAATCAGACTATTACTAGCCTAACTCCTCCCAAAATATATTAGTTAATCCCAAAAGAAACATGACAAAAATTAATTTTAAAACATATTTTAGAATTTTTTGAGTTACAAATTGTAGAAACAAGGCCGAAAGTGGCTCACACAGTAAGGACATTATTAGCTCACATAACAAAGTTTAGAGGTAGAGTAGTCTTGAGGATTTCCATATAACTAAGGATGTCTGCACTTTCTCTTCCCATTGCTCTGTAATCGCAATGTATGATTCATACAGGGAAACCTGTTTCCCTTATGATGAGGAGACTCTGTAACTAGTAACAGAAGGAAAAGAGACACTGTTTTCCATTGTACTCTTTTTTTAAGTATATTTTATTCATTATGCTATTACAGTTGTACCATTTTTTTTTCTTCCCTTTATTCCCCTCTGCTGCACACCTCACTTCCAACCAGCATCCTGCCCCCCTTAGTTCATGTCCATGGGTGGTAAATATAAGTTATTTGGCTTCTTCATTTCCCATACTATTCTTAACCTCCCCATCTATTTTCTACCTACCATTTATGTTTATTATTCCCTGTACCTTCTCCCAATCACCCGCCACCCCATCTTTACTGATCATCCTCCATGTGATTTCTGTGATTCTGTTCCTGTTCTGGTTGTTTGCTTAGTTTCTTTTTGTTTTTGTGTATTTTTTGGTTGAGTTGTTGATAGTTGTGAGTTTGTTGTCATTTTACTGTTCATAGTTTTGATTATCTTCTTTTCCTTAGATAAGTCCCTTTAACATTTCATGTAAAGGCTTGGGGATGATGAACTCCTTGAACTTGACCTTATCTGGGAAACACTTTATCTGCCCTTCCATTCTAAATGATAGTTTTGCTGGATAGAGTAATCTTAGATGTAGGTCCTTGCCTTTCATGACTTGGGATACTTTTTTTCTAACCACTTCTTGCCTGCAAGGTTTCTTTTGAGAAATCAGCTGAGAGTCTTATGGGAACTCCTTTGTAGGTAACTGTCTCCTTCTCTCTTGCTGCTTTTAAGATTCTCTCCTGTTTAATCTCGGGTAATATAATTATGATGTACCTTGGTGTGTGCTTCCTTGGGTCCAGTTTCTTTGGGACTCTCTGAGCTTCTGGGACTTCTGGAAGTCTATTTCCTTTGTCAGATTGGGGAAGTTTTCCTTCATTATTTTTGAGATTAAGTTTTCCATTTCTTGCTCTTCGTCTTCTCCTTCTGGCAACCCTGTGATTCAGATGTTGGAATGTTTAAAGTTGTCCCAGAAGTTCCTGAGGCTCTCCTGATGTTTTTGAATTCTTGTTTCTTCATTCTGTTGTGGTTGAATGTTTATTTCTTCCTTCTGCTCCAAATCATTGATTTGAGTTCTGGTTTCCTTCCCTTCACTGTTGGTTCCCTGTATATTTTTCTTTATTTCACTTTGCATCAATTTCAACTTTTTCCTCTATTTTATAACCATACTTAACCATTTTTGTGAGCATCCTGATTACCAGTGTTTTGAACTGTGCATCTGATAGGTTGGCTGTCTCTTTGTTGCTTAGTAGTTTTTCTGGAGTTTTCATCTGTCCTTTCATTTGGACCACATTTCTTTGTCTCAGAGCATCTGTTAATGTACTAAGGGGTGAAGCCTTAGGCAATTCACTAGGGCAGGGCAATGTACTTCACTGGGTTGTGGGGGAGGGGTCCAAGAGGGAACAATGCTGCTTGCTCCACTCTCTGCCGGCTGTCAGTCACTTCCCCCACTACCCACAAGCAAATTGGGTCCTTCTGGTGCTGATTCCCAGGTGGGTGGGTTTGTGTACATTCTAGGACCCTGTGGGTCTCTCCAACTAACTCTCCCTGAAGCTGAGAATTTCTCCTGCTACCTCATCCTCCACCGGTTTTACAGCCAGAGGTTTTGAGGCTTTCTTTTCCTATGCTGGAACCCTGGATTTTGTGGTCTGTCATGCTGCCCATTTGTTCCTCCCAGTTTATCTGCATGCAAATGTGTGACCACCTGGTCCACCAGCTGCTGCCTTGCCTGGAGTCCTTTCCTCCCCGGCTCCCCATCTCTGCCCTTCCTACTGGTCTGGATGAATATTTCTTTAACTCCTTGATTTTCGGACTTCTATATAGTTCAACTTTCTGGCAGTTCTGGTTGTTGTTGTTGTTTTTTGTTTGTTTTAAATTGGTTGTTGTCCTTTTGTTTGTGCAAGGAGGCAAAGTATATCTACCTACGCCTCCATCTTGGCCAGAAGTCTCTCCATTGTATACTTAGGGAGGGAAATCCCTTTTCCAGAAGCTCCTATTGAACATGTTCTTTCATTTTATTCGTTCAAATTGCCTTCAATTTCAGTTGCTCTGAATTAGGGCAAGTGTAATGGTATTGTATTGATTAGTTTAGGCCAATCATGTTGGATTGGATAAACTCTTGAATTACAAAAATCAACTGTGAATACATTCTTTGCATAAGGTAATAGATTTTTTTGTTTGTTTTAATTAGGCTAGATGACTTGTGTACCTAGGTGATGTAGCCAACTTTCAGGGATGTTCTTTTGCTGACCTTCACATCTGGGTTTGTAGAATCTTTATTTTGTTAGCTCTCTCTTCACCTCTCTTTCTCTCTCCCATCTTATTTCACTTTTTTCTCACCCTATACCTGTGTACTTGTGTTGTTCTCTACCCATCTGTTTTATAGTTGGGTCAGGGGATGGCTGGAGAGTGGTCATCAGTTGTTGTCCTATGTTATTAAAACAGGGTGAGGTTTTATGAGCCTGGCCATATTTTGTTTAATGGCTTCCTGTTCAGTCCTTTCCAGGTTTTCATTGCTGTTTCTCATTTGTGGAATCTAATGAATGAACTAAGGAGGAAAATGGAGGTAGACTCATAGATGGAGAGCAGGATGACAGCTGTCGGGGGATTAGGGTGCAGAGGGATTAAGCAAAAATGAAAAAGGACTCATGGACATGGACATTGCTGGTGATTGCTGGGGAGATGGGTATAAGGGGATTAAATCATAATGGAAAAAATACAATAAAGACTTAAAAAATGAAAACAGTAATAAAAAGTGATATAAAATTTGTCACATTCATGATTATTTAATTCTAATCCTTGCCTGCTTAAATTGATTTTAGTCCTGGCTGGGTGGTTCAGTTGGTTGGAGTGTTGTCCCATAACACCAAAAGGTTGCAGGTTCAATTCTTCATCAGGGCACATACCTAGGTTTTGGGTTCAGTCCTCGATCTGGGTGACTACCAGAGGCAACAGATCAATGTTAATATCTCACTTTGAAGTTTCTCTCTCTCCACCCCTCCCTCCCTCTAAAATCAATAAATATATCCTTGGGTCAGAATTTTAAAAAATTGATTTTACTTTTTCCTCATAACTTTGTACTGAGCATTAAAGCTCATGCTCTTCTTGTATTCAGCTGTATCCTGACTTCAGAAACATTCCCAGTGGAGATAATGAAAGCAAGGGATTCAGATCTAATCATTGTATTTTTGACAGGCACTTGAACCACTCCTTAAACCTTCTTTTGTGACATAATAAGATAAACTCAGTAATCTTTACATTTGTAAATTGTGAGTTTACCTTACTCCTTTGTTCAGTTATTTTTCTTTCGGAAATGCTACAGTATAGCTGCATCTGGGGATATTATTTTCCTCAATGCTCCTCAAGCTAAACCCTACCTTGAAGATTAGACAGAACTCAAAAATATATTTCCTTGCCCTGGCTGGTGTTGTTCAGTGGGGTTGAGCCCTGACCTGCAAACCAAGAGGTCTCTGGTTTGATTCCCAGTCAGGGCACATGCCTGGGTTGTGGGCCAGGTACCCCTTTGGGGAGATGTGAAAGGCAGCCAATAGATGTGTCTCTCCCACATTGATGTTTCTCTCCCTCTCTTTCTTGTTCCCTTCCCCTCTCTCTTGAAATAAATAAAATCTTTTGAAATATGTATGTGTTTCTTTGCCTGGAATAGAGTGGTACCACATTCCTCACAGATTTCTTCTGTGTTAGAGTACTTTTAAGTTGTTGTTCCTATGGCTCCCCGCCCAGAAATTTTGCTAGAATCTGTAAAACAGATTTACACATAATTAAAATTTACTTTATACAACAAACATAAATACTCATTAGAAGCAGTTACTGATGAATTACTATGTTTTTTTTTTCTTTCTTAAGTGTGTGCAAATGATTCAGTTGTTCCTACAATCTGTGGTCCTGGGACATGGTTGACTCCATTTCTTCAAGCAGTCTACCTCTTTGTACAGTATATCATTATGGTCAATCTTCTTATTGCATTTTTCAAGTAAGAATTTTATTCAGTTGCTTATTGTGATGAGATCATTTAGTATACATATCTACTCAGTTTGAAGGAGATAAACTAAATTTTTATTCTAAAAATTTTATCAAGACTTAAACTACTAAAATTATCTTTGAAATTTACAAATAAGGCATGCTTTTTCAAATTAAATGAATTCTAAATTTGAGACTTCATTATCTTTTAACATGTAGTTCTTTTATAAATTTAAATATTTGGGATTTTTACTAAGTTGCAAATGATGTGCATTCACTATACAAACAGAAAGGCAAATAAAAAATTCATCAATAATCGCTTTCTTAATATTTTGATGTACATCTTTCTATAATTTTTATGAATACATATGAGCCATTTTTCTTTTCAAAAATAATAATTTATGTACTTTTTAAAACATTCCACTTTAATAAATATTTCTCTTGTTTATTTTTAATGGCTACCTGGTATTGCATGGTATAGACCATTATTTTTCAAGCCAATAGATTATATTGCTCAGTTCGATTGTTTATGTTTTTGTTTATAAAACCATATTGTGATTAATTTTTTATCAGTTCTTAAGTATTTCTTTAGAATGTTTTTCTGAGAGTAAAACTGTTCAGTATAATTATTTTTAGGATTTTTTAAATTTAAGTCAAAATTGGCCCGTGTCTCCAAATCTTTGTCAACACTAGGTATATTATCTTTTTAATGGTTGTTACTTTGATAGTATGTAAAAGGATCTTATTTTATTTACACTTACTTTGTAGCTACTAAGATTGAATATTTTCTTATGTTTTATCATATATAATTTTAAATCTTAAAAATCATGTTTTCTGCCCAGGTTTCTGGGAGTTTGTAACCAAGACCCTCAACATAAACTTGTTGCATGTATTTTTTCCAATTTTTTATGTGTTTTAGTCTTTCATATGGTAGGATGTTCTTCTGAATTCTTGTTTAGAACAGAATTACAATTAAATCTTTAGCATTTAAAACTTTCTAATGTGATTAACTGTTTGTTTTATTTTCATTCTTTGTTATCCAAGCAATGTGTATTTACAAGTGAAGGCAATTTCTAATATTGTGTGGAAGTACCAACGTTATCATTTTATTATGGCTTATCATGAGAAACCAGTTCTGCCTCCACCACTCATCATTCTTAGCCATATAGCTTCTCTGTTTTGCTATATATGTAAAAGAAGAAAAAAAGATAAGACTTCAGATGGACCAAGTAAGTAAAAGACATTAAAGCTAATATTTTGGGAGTTTGTGTTTGTTTTTTAGGCCAGTGTTTTTACTTTATCACTTATCAGTATTACACTGAAGGTGAAGTATTAATTTTATTTAGATTTAATTGGTTAATGTTATTGTAAAAGATTTTATTAAATTTGCCTAAAAATAAAAGAATTTCAGGCATAATACACTAGCTATAAAATTGAATTAGTATTAAACTGTTTGAGCATAGTATCTCAATTTGGTTTTGTAAAATGGTAATACACTGTAACACTTTTGTTCTGTAAACCATTTTTGCTGCTTTGGGAACAATAATACTTTTAGTACATTCTGTACACTGCACAAGACTAATCATCATATCAAGCTGCTTAAAATTTTATAATCTCTTTCTGTTCTACCTATTCAGTTTTTAAATTCCTCTACCTTGGCATGTGAGGGAGAGAGGTCTGAGAAAGATAGCTGGGCAAGAGTGTTTTATGGGAAAAGGAAATTAGGACAAAAGTATCTGAAACTATTCTGCTAAGATCACACTGTGACTAAAGAAAAGATTAGAAATACTTGTTAGTGTTTTAGAAATACAGCAGTAAAAAGAGAAAAAATGCAGATGATGCTTATAATAGTCTTATGAACCCTGAGTAATTCACGACTCATGGCGTAAACTTTGATAACTTGATAGCCTTCATTGATTTTTCCTTTCCCTCTTCAGAACTTTTTTTAACAGAAGAAGATCAAAAGAAACTTCATGATTTTGAAGAACAGTGTGTTGAGATGTATTTTAATGAAAAAGACGACAAATTCAATTCTGGTAGTGAAGAGAGAATTCGTGTCACTTTTGAAAGGTTCAAAAGCTCTTTAATTATAATTGCTTATATGTCAAGAGTGGACTCTTATAGTTATGTTCCTTACATTGTTCAATTTATGTTTGTCAAACAAGGAAGTTTAGTTATAGGTTCACAATCTGTATTTGGGGACAGTTCAGATATTTCATGTAAGTCATTAAGTCAATCCTTTGTTATTTTTGGTCCTTATTAACAAAGGGCAGAGAAGAGTTAGTATTTTTTACTAGTCAAGAAAACTAAGACTGTTATTATTTTAAATGATTTGTTTCTATTGGCTTCACCGCATTCTGGAAGCATATGATGTCTGTGTAGATACAATAATGATAGTGGAAATTTCACTTTTTATTATGGTAGGATTAGCACAGAAGCCATCTGAAATATAGTGTGTGCCTTTTAAAAATAAGTAACCATACCTTATTTTATTTCTTACTGTTTGAGTGCATGCAATTTTTTTTTTCTTTTTACCATATTAACTTATTGAAATTACAAAAATAATTTGTAAAACATTAATTTCCAACATTTGTAAAAAGCCTGTTTTTCCCCTACAGAGTAGAGCAGATGTGCATTCAGATGAAAGAAGTTGGAGATCGTGTCAACTATATAAAAAGATCATTACAGTCATTAGATTCTCAAATTGGCCATTTGCAAGATCTTTCAGCCCTGACTGTGGATACATTAAAAACACTTACTGCCCAGAAAGCTTCAGAAGCTAGTAAAGTTCACAATGAAATCACACGAGAATTGAGCATTTCCAAACATTTGGCTCAAAACCTTATTGATGATGGTCCTATAAGACCTTCTGTATGGAAAAAACAGAGTGTTGTAAATACACTTAGTTCCTCTCTTCCTCAGAGTGGTCTTGAAAGTAATAATCCTTTTCTTTGTGATATTTTTATGAAAGATGAAAAAGATCCCCAATGTAACATATTTGATCAGGATTCACCTACAATACCCCAGAGAAAAGAATTTAATTTTCCAGAGGCTGGTTCCTCTTGTGGTGCCTTATTCCCAAGTGCTGTTTCTCCTCCAGAACTGCGACAGAGACTACATGGGGTAGAAACCTTAAAAATGTTCAGTAAAAATCAAAAATTAGGCAGTTCACCTAACAACATACCGCATCTATCATCCCCACCAACCAAACTTTTTGTTAGTACACCATCCCAGCCAAGTTGCAAAAGCCACTTGGAATCTGCAACCAAAGATCAAGAAAATATTTGCCCTAAAGCTGCAGAAGGAGATAATATAGAATTTGGAGCATTTGTGGGTAAGTGCGACAAAGTGTTATTTGTATATCAAGATTATTTACTTTTTAATTATAGTTACTACCTTAGAAATGGCTAATTAATAAAACTCTGTACTTGTGTGACAAGTGGAGGGTAGATCTAATAATGTTTTAAAGGAATCAGAAATGGGAGAAATAGGTTGAATTTATACCTGTAATGCAGTGTTCTGTGATAATAATTGTTTGGGAAACTTATTTGAACTCTATCTTTTGAATTTGGGGATCTTCTGTGGTACTTGACCAATTTCTGTTGAAAGAACCTGAGTGATTCATAAGTGTTAGTTACTTGGGGAATAAGAGAAGGGTACAAGAGAGTCTGGAAATGACTGGAAGAGAAAATTGTCTTATAAATAGGATGGTCATGTAATTTTTTTATCTAAACCAGTACACAGTTAAGAGTGAGAGGGTGCAATACTAATAATTACGTTAGGGCAGTAGTGAAAGCCAGAACCCTCCTTAGAAAATGAGTATTTGTGGCTGACCCATTTATATACCCAGAGAGGAGAATATTTCAAAAAGGAATGATTCATTCTTTTTTTTTATTTCAATTTTTTAATTTTGAAATAAATTCAGACTGACAACAGGGTTTCAAAAATGGTATAGAAGGTAGTGAAGTATTTTTTTAATTGAATTTATTGGGGTAACATTGGTTAATGAAATTGTACAGGTTTCAGGTGTCCATTTGATGATTTATCTTCTATATACTGTATTGTGTGTTCACCATCCCAAGTCAAGTCTGTGTCTAAGACCATATATGTATTCCCCCGTATCCTCTTCTACCTCCCCCCACCAGGAATGATTCACTCTGTAATTCAGATAGCTCAAGTAAAATAGGGGTTGAAAATATAATTGTTTTGGCAGTGATAACATATTAATGACCTTGGTGGAAACTGTCCCTTGGTGGAAAATGACCTTGGTGGAGGAATTGGTAGAGGGAGAAACAAGGCTATAGTGAAATAAAGTGTGACTAGGAGGAAGGAATGTAAAGAGGATTACTAGTGGGTCAGGGGGAGCTTGGCAGTGAAGGCAAAAGAAAGAAATAACTAATATTGTGGTCTGTACATGTAATATTTTTAATTTGTTTTATTTTTAATGAGGATGGAGACTTAAGCATGTTTAAATGTTGACAGTGAAGAAGGCATACTTTGTAGTTGGGTAGGTCCATAATGTTTGAGAGAATATAGTGTTCTAACAGTCTTCTTTTTAGATTATTAAAGTATTTAACAAAAGAGTTCTTAGAAAACAACTTGAGTTGTTGCCATAACCAGAATGTTTCAAGGTACAAATAAGGCCCTCTGTCTCTTGAGGTTTGAGTTTTTCCATTAGGTGGCTTCATAACTTTGTCTTTAACATTGGCTTGAGCTAGAAATTTACCAAGTCATGAGACGTGTATAGAAATTGTTCGAAGAATACATTATGTCCAAGGCCAACTTGTTACATTACCTAGGTGTTGAGCATGCTGATCACTACTGCTAGGCTACATGGAGTTCACGGTGGATGTATAGAAACAATTTTCCAACATAAATTCTATCCCAATTTTTTTTTAAAAAAAAAAACACATTTTAGTCTGTTAATACTATATTGCCACTGGGATGGAGGTAGATATCTATATGTATGATATGTATATATGTATATATAATATTTATGTAAAATGTAATGTTTTTACATTTTATTTTTAATAGTAAAAATAATAAAAAACTAGTAAAGTATTTGTTCCCCTTTTTCCTTTTATATTTCAGGCAGTGTGCTTCCAATCACATGTTGAATTCTTTTGTAGGCAGCCTTTGGCTTTTGCTGTTAACTGTAAACTCTACTACCCTTCTCCAGTTTCTTGACAGATACCGTCAATATTTATCAAAAGAGCTACAGTAAACTGCAGAGCCATCAAAACTACTTAAAAACAACACAGATCACTTATTAACATAGACTTTAGCCAATAAGAAAAAACCAAATTTTCTGTCATTTTTTTTTTCTCTTCAAGGACACAGAGACAGCATGGATTTACAGAGGCTGAAAGAAACATCAAACAAGAAAGAAGTATCTGTAAGTAAATCCTTATAACAGCACAGTTCAATTTTATTTTGCTGTGTTGGAGTTTAGTTCAAAATATAATTAAGCTTTCTTTCCTTTTCAGTAAAAGTATAGTTTTAACAGAGACCATCATCAGCATGATGATCCCAAATATTTGAAGCTAAACACAATTTGAAAAAAAGAAGAAACTCTTTACGATGCAAAAATGTACAAATAGCTTGCATTTTAAAACTAAAGTTTAAAAAAATCACCTATTTAGTATTTTTAAAAGTGATTCTTCCTGTAATGTTTTCCATCGACTTACTGAGTTCAATTCTTTCCCAGACCCAAAAGTTTATTAGAACATAACCCTGGCTCTCAAGAAACCTGTAGTCATATTCAGCAATAAGAAACTGAATATGCCATAAATTACAATACATTATACAAGTGTATACATTATACAATACATTATACAAGTACATGTTCACTAAATGTTTCTTGACTAAGTTTTAAAATATATAGAACTGGTGAAAATGTGTTTCCTGGCAGAAAATTAGTTTTTATTTATTAACTGTTGCTTTTGTAAATTACCCATAACTGTTTAGAGCCTTAGAGGTTATCACATAGCTATGGCAGGATAATGAAGAAGACTAGCTTCTCCTTGTCTTAAAGAACTTAAGTTGTGAAAATGATCAAGTGACAAATACAACAAAAACAAGATTTTTCCTAAAGCTTACAGCCAAGGAAATGATAACATAATGTAAGAATTGCTATGAATGATTAGTCCTCATATGTCCACATTAATTGTGTAATTGCTGTCAGGACATAATTACCTATTATCTTATATATAAAAGATAAACTTAAGTATATTTTGATGATATAAATACTAACATTTGTATTTTTAATAACATTCTAATGAAAGTATTATACTAAAATGAATAATGTAGTTTAATGTCTATTAACTAGATTGTGTTAACCTGAGATATTGTTGGTGATTATATGCAAATTGAAATGTAATAATTACATGGAGTGCTTTTTCTTTTTATATTTTCCTTTAAGTTTGTATTTCTTATCTTAAATAGGACCAAGACAGTGACAAAAGAAATACAATTATGAAGTATTCAGAGATGCCTAAATATCAGGTAAAGTCTGTTTAGTATGTGTGGGAGTCAAAGTCAGTTTAAACTGTACATATACCTTTAGATGGAGGAAGTGTAGGTATAAGTTCAGTGGACTTGTCATAAGACTGTAATTTACGTGGTGTTTTCTATCCATTTTAATCCTGTGGCATGCTTCTATTCTAAAAATCTGAATTTTTCATTATATTTAATGCCTTAAAAAGAGGGAGAGAAATAAGTAAATGGGTTGAATGCATTTAGGTAGCCTTAACTGACACGTGATGATAAAAAGAAAAAGAAGAGAAGAAAGGAATGAGAAAAAGTAAGAACAGATAAATCTCTACCAAAGCTGGTTTTAATAATTCTTAAAATGTAGACATAAAATCTTTTTCTTGAAGAGGTTTTAACTGAAGTGGATTTTATAAGTAAATGAAGTATTTTATGGACCTTTTATAAGTTTTAGTAGAGCTGTTCATAATGGTAGTTATTTAAGCCTAATAAAATTTCTTATCACATTTTTTCTATATGCAAATATCTTTTTATTAAAAATCTGTACTCAGTATATAGTTTTGCTCAATTATTCAGTTTATTTTGTGCTAACTTAAGCGAGCCCTATGTCTCTTGTTTTAGTTCTTCCTTGTAGTATATTTAGCTGTTCAAGTGGATGTACATTATAATTTGGGTAGTATATTTGTTCACTTTTATTAGTGATGGTAATTTTCTAAATATTTTCATTTCGTAGTTTAATATTTGAAGTCTTAGAATTTATGAGGTATTTATCGATACCTTTTAGCATTGGTAATGAAATTTACTAACATACACATCAGTCAGTGCCTGAGATGGCCCTTGATCCCAGACCTATGCATTTGTAGGATTTTGAAAAGCCATTGGAAAGCTATATAGGCAGCTCTTTAGACAAGAAGGTGTTTTTAGGTAGGAGCAGAATGAACAATAGTGAGACAGAGACAAAGGATATGTAGAACATGGTAAAAGCAAATGTTAGTTTTACTAGTGAATAGGTTCATCATCTGAGGAAGTTATAGGAAATGGGCTGTAAAATGGTTCAGTATAAGGGTACTTTAGAAGTATGTGTATATTTGCCCTGGCCAGTGTGGCTCAGTAAGTTGGAGCATTGTCCCATAAATCAAAGATCACAGGTTCAATTTCCCGCCTGAGCACATACCTAGATTGTGGGTTTGATCACCAGTCTAGGTGTATATGGAGGGCAACTGATTGATGTTTCTCTCTCTCTCTCCCCGACTTCCTCCCTTCCCCTCTGTAAGTATGTCCTCAGGTGAGGATTACAAAAAAAGTACAAAATACGTTTTGCTCAGTGGGATAGGGCTTCATCCAGTCATTCAAGGAATACAAGCCAACACTGGCTCTTTCATCTTACAGCTCTGCCACTCACCAAGGTCATGTAATAGAGCACAGAGAAGCATAGGAGGTGTTTATGAGCCAGGCCTAGAAGTAGCATACATCATTTGCTCTGAAATTCAGAAGGAGAGAACTTAGTCACATGAAGTCACATGATAATATCTACTGCAAAGGAGGCTTGGAAATGTAATTTAGCTGTTTGAATAAAGAAGGGGAGAATGAATTTTGCTGGGACATTTGCAATCTGTGCCACAGGGCCAGGTATATAAATGCTTAATCAAGTGAAATATTTTAAAAATTTTCTTAGAGTTAAAGGAAGAAGCCATTAAGACTCTTGATTATCCTTGTAGGACTGTTATGTACAGGATGGATGGGAGTAACCATAGACACTTGGAGACTTATTAGGAAGTTTTAATCATAATTCAGGAGAAAGGTAATGATGTCTTGATACAGACATGTAAAAATGGAGAAAAAGAAGTTTCTAACCCTAAAAGTAGTGACTATTGTAGAACCATGTATTTAAAGTATTTATATATGAGAGAACAGCAAGTCAATAAGGAGCTTTGAAATGGTAGTAAAAAAAATACAAGACTACAGCTTGGGAGAGAAACAAAGATCAGCGATATACAAGGTCTGTCCAGAAGGTATCTAGCCATGTACTATGAAAAATAGAGACATTTATTGAAGAAGATACAAGAAACATTGTACATAGGACAATGATACCTCAGTCCCATTCAAAGTAGGCACCTTGGGACCTCACACAGTTCTCCCAGTGGTCATCAGTTGCCCCATCATATTTTTCTGAATCGCATCAATGGTCTGAAATCTCTTCCCTTTCAAAAGTGATTTTAATTTTGGGAAAAGCCAGAAGGCGCAGGGTGCCAAATCTGGGCTATAGGGGGGCCTGAGTCACCTGGGTGATTTGATGTTTCACCAAAAAACTCTGCAGGAGACATGATGCATAAGCAGGCATGTTGTGGTGATGAAGCTGCCAATCACCAGTTGCCCATAGCCATGGCCTTCTGAATCATCTGAATAGTTTTTGCGGAGGAATGTTAAGCTTAATGCAAAATTTAATACAATTTGTTGCTCTGCTTGCTCATTTTGAATGCAGGGGCCGTATTAGTACACGTGCTCACTCAGCAGCATCTACTTCCCCCATTGACTAGTACAGTCAATTTGTCATTGTTCACACATGCATCCTACTCTGTTCTCCTTGGCTACCACATTACATCAATGCTCTGCGAACCATTATTGTTATATCGACAATGGCTGGATTTTTTGCGGACATACCTCGCATATTAATATAGTATATCTTCAGAAGAGATGGTCAAGGTGAGGAGTAAACCTGAGATTCAGATGTTCCCTCTTCTTAGGAAGTAAGAGGGTAAAAAGATAAAATGAAGTAACACTCGTAGAGATGATAGTTATTACAATGTTGAAGCAGCCATCACAGAATCAATGCGGGAGAATGTATAAATAGTTGCTCGTACTTTAGAGAAATCTAGAAGAATAAAATCTTAGACCACTGAATTAGGCAGCTTACAACAATGCAATTTCAATATACTGGAGAATGCAACAAAATAAAAATTGTAGAGATTATAAGGGAATAGAGGAATTATTATCACTATACTCAGCAGTAACAAGATGGTTCAAGAGCTTGAATTAGTAGCAGAATTGTTAAAGGTGCTTAGGAAAAAGGGTTATGAATATTTTAATATGAGAAAAGGGAACAAATTAAAGTTTTTAAAAAGTTGTATCTCTTGATTTAACTTTGTTTTTTATAATGAAGGAGAACAGATTGGAATTATTTAAAAAGCAGGAAGACTTACTCAAGTGAAATAAGCACTCAAAGATGGTAACATTAGGCTAGAAAGCATAACTTCTTTTGAGACAGGAGGACTGACACAGGGTTGTCAGGTATTTTGAGTCAGAAAGAAATATTGCTAAATCTCTAACTTAGTTAATCACTTAAGATCTGTGTGCTTTATTGTGTATAAATTATGTAAGATTGTTTTCTAAAAATTAAAAGGCATAAAATATTCTTGGGAGTTTATTGATACTTTAAAAAAATGTATTATAGTTTATTTGAGCTAAACTGGTGTATGCCAGGGAGGAAGATTTCAAATGCCCCTGATTAATACTTTTAAGGCACTTGCTTTTCCAGTAAGTCTGATGGGTGGAGTACATGAGATGGAGAAGATTTAGCATAACCATTGTCTGAAGTTGTTAAGGAGTCAAGAGAAAACCAAGAACATGATTTGTCAGCTGTATGAAAACAGCATGAATTTTTACCCGCCATATCAGTCAACACTTGGATCTTAGCCTAGAAAACTCTGAGGTCTGGCAATAGATAATGGTAAAAGTGGGAAAGTCAGTCTTTGGATTGATTCTGACTAGAAAATTGCATGACACTACAGTAGAAGGTTAGAACTGCTGACTAGCTGGCACTCTTAATAGTTATCAAACCCAGCACATCAATCAATACCTCAAATTCATCATCATCTCCCTGCTCAGCAGACTCATTTCTCCTCCTGTATTTTCAGCCTCTGAATAGCATCAACATTCTCATTCTCCAGGGCAGAATGCACTCCTTCTTCCTTACTACACACAGCTAGGTTTAACTTACTTATGCTTTCAAAGTATTTTTTAAGTATCTGTTCTTTTAAGTTACCCTGGCTTAGGCCTTCCTTTCCCAATTTTTATTTCATTGAACTTTTAAAGAATCTTTAACAAGGAGTCACAACAGTGTCATCCCATAGGTGGCATCATTTTGCTGTTGTGAAACACTTGTTATACACAGGAAATTGTTTAGGAAACATAGATATTTCTTAAAGGGAAATGGTGTGCATCAGGGTTTCCCCACAGATTTCACCTTTTAACATGAACCTATTAAATGAACTTACAGCAGAAGTATGTTGAATAATTTTAAGTGAGCCGATAACTTCCTGGTAAAAACAAGAAGAAATTAAATGTTTCTGTGAGTGGGCAGAAAAGTGGTGGCTGTGTTTTGAATTAAACAATTTTGAGTAATTTACTTAGAGGAAAATAACTCAAATTATAATATTAGAATATTGAGCTCCAGCTCATGTTGGTAAGAAACTTTCAGTTCTTCAACATCTGTGGGTCTATACCCCTTTGAAAACTAAAGAAAACAACAGACCGTCTTCACAGGAAAATGCACATACACAGAAATTTTTCTGTTAAGTTATAGAGTTTTACAGATGCCTTGAAACCCACTTATTCCCGTATTGGAATTCCTGTCATTGATTGTTTTGTGAAACTACTGTCATTGCATCATAGGCTGTTTATCAAAGAAAATAAATGAAACAAGAAATAGCTAGAACTGGTTCCAAGGAAACAACTAAAATCAGAAAGGAAATCAGAGTTGTTTTGTGAGAACAGGGAAGAAGATTACTCTTGCTTGGCTAGATAAATCAGCTATAATATAAAGAATATGGAGCATCAAAGTTAGAAAAGCTTAATTTTCTTGCAATATAAGTAAAATTTATTTAATGAAAGTATTAGTTTTTGTGGTAGTAACATTTTAAAACTCATTGTTTCTGAGACATGGTAGAGGTTTGGAAGTATCTTAATGTTGCATAACAGTGTGACCTGTGTATAGATACAGAGAAGACACAACGTGAAGGCACCAGATCTTCCCCACCCTTGGTGTCATGCAGTTCATTAGCTCATCTGGGAGAAGGAATAGGTATAAAGAAGAGAGTGAGAGAGAATTCGCTTATCAGATACTAAGATACTGTGCAGGTAGAACAGTTGAAACATTAATATTTAATGAAACATTTTTGTGACTCAAAAATAACCCTTCTACAAATAAGAATTTAGTAAGTGTTGGATTGGAAATTGCTGAGAAAAGGAGTGTATTGTCAGTAAATACAAATTGGACAAGCGGGTAGAAATTGTAAAAGTCTTTTTATCTTCTCATGTCACTTCATAAGCTCAGGTGAATTTCAAATTTAAATGTAAAAATTTAATTCATAAAAATTTAAGAAAATAGAATATTAAATTTATAACACCAGAGCAGTATTCTGAACATATAAAAATAGAAAATATTAAGGGAAGGATGCAGAGAGATTGAAGTCCCTGAAAACATAAAGTATATAGACCTTAAAGCAAATTAGAAAAAAACTGAAATTTGACAAGTAATGATCAGATAGATCTTTGTTAGGTAAACAGCTCATAGAAATCAGTAAGAATGCTACCAAAATGCCCCAAAAGAAATTGCCCCTCTGTTCCTTTACCCTCCAAATCACTGTTATCACTATGTCAGTGTTAGTGGTAAAATAGGAACAACAATAGTAAGGAGGGTATTTTGATGCAGTTTTTTGAGATTTACATTGGAGAAAATAATTGTAATCTGCAATACACTATTTGGTGTCCAACTATAATAAAGCATGTTAAGATAACTAGATTTACTTAGGGCAATGATTTGAAATTCAATTGTTTTAAAACTGTGTATGTGCAATATGCAGGATGATACTCCTTCTGAAAACACTTTGAAACACCTGAGTTCTCATGCTGGATTTACTAAGTGCCATACAACTTCCATTTCTCTTCATTCAGAGCAAGGTGAGTGTTTTGACTAAGTGAATTATGTTGGCAAACATACACATTTAAACTTTTAATGTGTTTTATATATGTCACACACCTGAGCAATGAATGTTTCAGGAGTCAAATAGTGAAGATTCTGGTACATCACTGGTGCTGTAATCTTGAATAAAACACATAATCCTAACATTCTAATATTTTGTATAAATTGTTTATTCTCAAAAGATGAAACATAAAGACTTGCTTTTCACAAGTCTGCTGCTTTTGACTTTTACAAATGAATCTATTGTGTTTTAATCTGTACAGTTATTTAGTCAACCTGTTTTTCTAATTTAACTTTTAAAAATAGCTAGTATATTTATTTGGTTCAAATTAAAATATACACACAAGCACTTTGAAATTCAGCCTGCCTCTCACTCCAACAAACACCACATGCAACCGGTGCTATTTTTATTTATCCTCTAGAATTTTATGACAGCTTAGTCATACATGACAATAGTCTTTTCTACCTCTCATCTTTTCCACAAAAGGCAGCATACCATGCATTGTTTTTATGCACCCTTGATTGTTCACCTAAAAAAATTAAATTGCCTGGGGTTGTTTCCATTTCATGGTTTTTTATGAGTCAGAGTTATATGTGCACATAAATTTATTATTATTCAACTTCTCAACTATGTACACAACCTTTATTAGGTTCCTTAAGAAAAATGGCACTACCTTGTCCCCGTTACCATCATTTCCCCTTTCATTCTCCTTTGCTATACAGTAGTATCAACTTGGGTTTATTCCAGAAGTACCAATACAAATTGGTTTAACAATCAAAAATATAATTAATGCATGATAACAAATTAAAGAAAGAAAATCATGTGATTATTTCAATAGCTACAGAAAAGGAATTTGATGCAAATCAGCATCCATTCATGATTAAAATTCTTAGAAAAGTAAAAACAGAATGAAGTTCCCTTAATCTGATTAAAGGGTTACCCATAAAAAGTTATCACACATAATTCTATTTCATAATGAAATACTGAAAGCCATTAGTTCAAGACAAGAACTCTGGCTATTACTATTTCTATTTAACATTGTAGCCAGTTCAATCAGGGAAGAAAAAGAAGTGGTAGAAGGATTAGGAGGGAAAAAATAAAAATCGTTCTTTTCAGATGACATGGATGTTATTTCTGAAGCTAACATCCTTATAATTTTGCATCTTATTTCAGTTTTAGGAATTCTTTTGACCTTTCACTCAAGAGGAAAGCTTTGAAATCCTACCCCCCACCCCCAGCTCTTTGCTCCCCAAAACATGCACACCCTTGTCCTTTTCCACCAACATAGTTATATCATAATTTTGGTTTGAGGAACACGAGAGTCTCTGCTGTTTGACTAAATTTCTTTTTTTTTCTTTTTTTAAATATATATTTTATTGATTATGCTATTACAGTTGTCCTATTTCCCCTCTTCATTCTCCTCCACCCTGCACACCCTCTCCCACCCACATTCCCCCCCTTTAGTTCCTGTCCATGTGTCTTAAGTTCTTTAACTTTTACATATCCCATACTCTGCTTGCCCTCCCCTGGACTATTTTCTACCTACCATCTATGCTACTTATTCTCTGTACCTTTTCCCCCTCTCTCCTCCTCCCACTCCCATTGCTATCCCTCCATGTGATCTCCATTTCTGTGGTTCTGTTCCTGTTCTAGCTGTTTCCTTAGTTTGTTTTTGCTGTGGTTGTTAATAATTGTGAGTTTGCTGTCATTTTACTGTACACATTTTTTATCTTCTTTTTCTTAGATAAATCGCTTTAACATTTCATAGAATAAGGGCTTGGTGATGATGAACTCCTTTAACTTGACCTTATCTGAGAAGCATTTTATCTGTCCTTACACACTAAATGAATGTTGGACTAAATTTCTTTAAGGTGTTTAAATATATAATGTATTCTGTCAGTTTCTTCATCTTGAAAACGTTTTGTCCAGTCTTCTAATATATTCTAATCTGGTCTTTTTGCCCTCTACACTTGGAATACAACTTTTGTTCAAAGATTTCCCATCATTTATTTAGGGGTTTTCATTTATTGTATCATAAAGTGGTAAATTCTAAGTTAATTTATAACTTAACAACCTGACTTTAAAAAAAATAGGCTTAACAACCTGACTTTTAAAAAAATTTCTAAAGTTTTTTTAGGATAAACAAACTACATATGAAAAAAGTAGCATCTTAAATCAGTGGAATAGATGAAGTATTCTCTTTTTGCCATTTTTATGCAATGATGCATGTATAAGATTGTTTGTTACAGCAAGAGATTGAAATCAGACCAAAAATTCATCTCTAGGTGTTTGGTTAAATAAATTATTTTATATCCATAGTATGAAGTTCAATGTAGCATCAAAATAGAATAGAGAAGACCTCCGCTTACAGAAATACAAAGATCTCCAACCTTAAAGTTTCAAAACCAACAAAAAAATTATCCAAGGTATATAATATATATTGGGCTACCATTTGTGTAAAAAAAAAATATAAAGAAAGAAGAAGCAGAGTTATACAGAATATCCCTGGAAGGATGCACAAGTACTTTGGGAACAGGAAGGAGGAAGAGCAAGACTTCTTTCTTCATACTCTTGCTTCTTACTGTCTTTTCAAAGAAATAAATTGAATAATTTTGAGGTCCTGCCAAAAAACCCAGGGAGCTCTTGTAAGTCTTACGTCCAGAACTGTTAGGGAGAGAATAAGTTACCTTATGAAAGTTATACTGTGCCTAGAAATACTTTGTGTTTGGTTAGTTGCTATTAAGTAAATTTAGTTGCATAACTTTTTTCACCCAATTTCCTTTAAGTGGGAAGAAGCAGTAGAAGACCATCTACAGAAGAAACTCATGAAGTAGATTCCAAAGCAGCTTTATTACCGGTTTGTCCATTTCAATTAAACAATACACATTTCTAAATACATATTTATTAGAGAAGAGCTAAAAGATTGTGGTATTTTGAGATTATATCAGGCTTTCAAAAGAATTTTTGCCTGAGAAAACTGACATCTGCATGGTGGTTTTTGAAAAGAGTTTCTTCCTATAGTGAGTAGCCAGGAATTTTTAAAGAAAAAATGTATGTGAAAGAAAGACGTGAACCTCTGTTTGAATTGCAACTTATTATATGAAGTCACTCCTAGCCAGTTGAAGTAGTATTTGATTTTATAAAACTTCTGTAAAAGTCGACTCTAATAGAAACCAGAAAAATAGTTCCTTGATACTTAGGTGTAGAAATCTGTGCTCTTAATTATGTCAGGAACATTTTTAACTTATTTTCTGCTGTAAGGAGATAGATTGTATTGTTAAAATTCATGTTATTGAAAAAATTATTTCAATGGAGAAAGGTGGTTAGTGAACACAGAATTTCACAGTCACAGTTCTTTTCTGGAAGAACCCATCTTGAACTAAAGCTGCACAGTTTTTCACAAATATATTTCCATTGAAAATGACCTTAAAATGCCAGTTTGGGAGTGAGTTTATAAAGGTAGTATTAGAACTCTCATAACAAGATAATAAAATTATTGGTACACATTATAAAGCATGGTTAAAATAATTAAAGCCATGAAAAAAAGTATTACAAATATGAGAAAAAGAAAAAAATACTACTCAAAAAGACTAGCAAGCTTGAAAAATATCTAGAAATAAATAACTCATTGCGGGGTGAAAATAATAAAAAGCTCGGGCACAACAGAACAGAGAAGTACTAAATTGAAGCAGAATGTAACACAGATTTATAATTAGATAGAAAATGTATGAAATGGAGAGAGACATGAAGAATACGTGTAAACTGGCCTTGAAAGAATGGATAGAACTTGCAGAGATTATAACTGGTTTAGAATTTTGTGAAATGCTGAAATACATGAAGACTTGATTTCAGGAAGCCTAAACTGGGGGAGTAAAAATAAGTCCGCAGCTATAAGTATCATTATAATAACACTGCAGAATAGAAACCATATCCACGTATATACACAGAAAAGGGCTTCTGTGAACTATGCTATTGATTTCTTTGTTCAGTTTGCATGATTTTAAATTTCTCTGTATACTTTGATTTTTTTTGGGGGGAAGTCATAGAAATAAATGCATATTTAAAGGAAATAAAATAGTTATTAAAAACAGACTATATAATATAGGATATAACGCTCATGAAATTCTTTATTCCACCTTGTGGAATGGTCTTATGGTAGCTATATCCATTTATTTTATTAGTTCAGTTGTGTGAAATAAGGATTTCATATTATTGTTCAGCCCTTCATTTTTAAAGTATACTATAAGAAACAAAACAGTGCTAAACAGTTACATGTCATCTAGAGATTTTTTAACTTTGTGTTTGTTTTTAACTAAAGGATTGGTTACAAGATAGACAACCAAACAGAGAAATGTAAGTAAGCCTTTTCTTACCATTAGCTTGTAAAGTATCATGGTCTTTTTTCCTGCTCTAATGCATCATCCCTCTAACACCCCTTTATCAGTGGGTAATGATTATTTTAGCATTTCCTGTCTTTACATAGAAGAAATTAGGGGAACTCATTTAGTATGAATCAATGTATTCATTTAAATTTATAATTTTACATAGTTATAATGATACTATAATTACAACTCTACTAAAATCATCCTTACAATGATACAATTATGATGTTTTTATTTATGATTTTTTTCTTTCCAGCTTAATCTTGTATAAATTTGTTCAGAGACCTAGTTTGACACTTCAATTTTGCCTTTGTGTAACTTCTTCTCTGTCCATCGTTCTAATCAACAAACCTTGCACCTGCTTTTGGAAGGCATTTTGATAATTAGAACAGTAATACACAGTGTGCATTAGAAAGCCTCCAGACAGGGAAATCCACTAGAAAGCTGATGTGGTATTCCAGAACCAACAGTGGAAACAAAAGGCAATCTGACGGGCAGTCATCCCCAGAAAGGAAATTTTTTAGTATAGATTAAAAAGTCTTTTGACATTCATTTGATACTGGAAGTATGATAAAGTTACACTCTGATATGGACAGCTTGAGAAGGGAAACCAGTTTGAAGGAAATTATTACATATGCCAGAGTGTTTTTCCCAGTTCCTTCTGTGTATCAGAAATAGATGGAATATATACAGAAGGAAATAAACCAAATACCATGTGGATATGCAGTTGTTCAATTTCTTTGGGTACTCTGGTCTGAATGGCATTTGGAAAACCTATGTATATCAAACCTCTTCAAAGAAAACTATGTTTTATAACCAAAATCATAGGTTGTAAATGCAGAATAAGTACTTAAAATTGATTTTAATTTAGCTAACAGGAGAGCATTGTCTAACGGATGTTGACCCTTAGAAGTACCCAGAAAGGTGGAACTGGTCAGCATTATTTGAGTACTGAGAAGAGTGGTTTATCAGCAGCAAAGAATGATGCTAGGGTCAAAATACTTCCAGTAAAAATGTTTTATGTTATTAAAGTGAAAATCAACAGGAAACATCAGGATCAGATAGAATTTAACAACTGGAAAGAGACTGCGAAGGTCCTCTACCTGGAGTTCCTTCCTGGTTCCAGTTCTTAGTTTTAGTCCTCAGCAAGGACTAAAGGCACATTGCTGTGTAATGGGAGAGTTAAGCTCTAACCTATTTTTCTTTATTTTCATTTCACTCTCCTTTGCATCTGTTTCTCTAATTTGCACTGGAATCATGGAATTAAATAGAACCTCCATACTTGGTACCAGTATATTGATGGGAATGATACATTCAATATTGGAAAAGAATTTTGTTCAGTAGTAGCAATTAAGTTTTGCAAAATGACATCTATTTGCTTTTCTCTGTTCTTTGCCCACCAGTTCTACTAAAGTATTTTTAGAATCCTACAAAGTCATTTCAGGGCATTGTTATAGTATTAGAATGATGTCCACAAATAGAGACATCATGAAATACTTTATTAGTATTGAACTATATCACTTTGGTAATAGACTACTAATAATATTTATGTTATTGCCTAAATTGGAGGTATAAGTTGCTGATAAAAGTGTATGTATATGGGTGTATGTGCATACTTATCCATGTATGAATTTAGCATTGGATTATGGGAAATGACAAATATTTAAATAAAAGAGAATGTGAACCTCAGATTCATACCTCACATAATAACTTCGTAAAAATTATGGATAGCTAAAACTAGGGTTATGGTATAACTTATAATATATTTTTTGGTGTTTCTTTAGGCCATCTGAAGAAGGAACATTAAATGGTGAGTCCATATGGTAGATTTAATGTGAAAAAAATGAGAATCATATATGACTTACTATAGCAAATACTACATTATCCGAGGTAAGAAATTACAGAATTCATGTTTTATAAAGCCAGTGTAGTACAAAGTTCTTTCCTCAAATAGTTTTTCTTTAATATTAGATGTTTGAAGTCATCCTGTGAATGATGATTTCTTAACTACCACCCTTCCCTCTTTTCTTCCTTGTGACCCAGACTACTCCTTCCATTGTAGTCCCTGTTGTCGTGAATGATGCTGTTGCAGTTAGCTAGGTAATACCTGAGAGGAGCTATTTTTGACCCCCTTGACCTTGCACTCACGAAGTCCTATTGTAGTTGCCTCCTAAATATCTATAGTTCATCCTCCACTGTACATCCTGCTGCTGCTTTCAGTTTTTAAACCTTTTATTGAAGTGTACAGTGTGTATACAGAGACATGCAGATAAGCCTTCATCTCAGTGAATTCTCACTAAGTGAGCATACTTACGTAATTGGCCCTCAGATCCCAAAATAGAATATTGCCAATATCCCAGCTCCTTGTGTGTCTTCCTGTTGTTAGAATCCCTGCTCCAAAATAGCACAGTAGATTAGTTCACACGTGTGTATGTGTGTGTGTGTGTTTTAAATGGAATCATATGATATGTATTCTTTTGTGTCTGGCTTCCTCCTAACATGTTTTATGAGATCCATCAGTATTGCTGTGTATTGTGTTATTTTAATGCATTCTCACTACTATACAGGATTTCTTTGTGTGGAAATTCTGAATTTACTTATCCATACTACTGCTTGATGGGCATTTCAGTAGCTTCCAGTGTGTGACTATTAAGGAAAGTGCTGGTAGGAGCATTCTTATTCGTGTTGTTTGGGAAATACATCTTGGAGTGGAATTGCTAGGTAGTATGGTATGCATATGTTCACATTTAGTAGTTACTGGCAAGTACGTTTCCGAAGTCATCATGCCAATTTATCCTTTCTTGTAGTCTATCTTCTCTTCTGCCACCAGAATGATTCTTCTAAAAGATGGGGTCTTGTCACTTCTTTGCTGTACATTTTCCCCACTGTCATTGCACAAAACCCAGTGTCCTTTCTTAGCATGGCATATTTGGTTCATAACAGTTTGGTATTCCTTGCTTCTGTAGCTTTACCTCCTACAGGTATCCCTATTCTCTTGATCATTAATTTGCAATCTTGGTTGCATATCTGAGTACTTGGGGGGAATCATTTGTATGATGACACGTACCTACAGAATTAGAATAATTTGGAGTGAGATCTGGGTAGTTGTATGTTCAGAAAAGCCCCACAGGTGATCTCTTACATCAGCCTTCAACCTCTTCATCCAGGAGGCACTTGGTACCCCCCCATAGTCCTATAGAGTGTATGTGTGTCTACATATGTATATATATTTTATACTATCATGCAGAATTAAAAATGTTGACTAAATTCCTTCTGCAAGACAATAGGCTTTTTTTTTTCATTTATATTCTAGAAGCTTGACACATAGCATATTCTATTTATATTCTACCATTCTTATTACGAGTAAAAATGTAAAGTCCTCTATTATATTTAGAGATGGAAGAGGGGCTTTTTGGTACATTTCACATTCCAGGAGTTCGTCTTTTCATGGTCAACTCATTAAAATAGTCACCTGGCTACAGACCTCAGCCCTCAAAGGTCCGAAACTAAAAAGAAAGCAGTTTATGACAGGAGAGTGTGCAGCATGTCCTTTCCCCTTCCAGGCGTCCGAGTGCACAGTCACCACTGATGGGGCACGGTGAAATGCGGTTGCGTGGCACATGATGGACATGCTTTGTTTTTGTGGGGGTTTTGGAGGAGAGAGCTTACATGAGGGAAACTTAGGATAATTATATGAGAATGTTTGAGCAAAAAATTATGCTGCATTAGTACATTAAAAGAGTCTGATTTGTTTATTTGCTATTCTAGGTCTTGCTTCTCCATTCAAGCCAGTTATGGACACAAATTACTATTACTCGGGTTAGTAATATTAAAAACAAAATTTAATAGTACTCTTGGCTTTTAGGGATTTCATTATTTCTCTCTCATTTTTATGCAGCTGTGGAAAGAAATAACTTGATGAGATTATCCCAGAGCATTCCATTTACACCTGTGCCTCCAAGAGGTAAAGAAATAAAAGAGAAAATAAACCCTTCATTATTATATGATTTAATGTACATCATAGTGTCAATTTCATATAAATTTAATTAGCCTAACTACTACAATAATCAGTCATGTTTAAATAGAAAAAGTAACAAAAGTATTGAATTTCTCTGTCCTTGCATGCCCAGTGAAAAGCTCTTACTATATTGTCTAATAATGAAAGCGAAAATAAAATGACATCACAAGGGTTGTGGAACAGAGACTTTTAACATCCTGCCTAAAATTTAACTTAGAAGTGCATAGAAGTCCAGTTGTTTTCTAAAACTTTTTCTGGGAAATGTTCACAATTTTAAAGAGGCTTGTCTTGCCTAAGTACACATTAATATGGAGATATTAGTAGATTCATGATTTCTGAGTGTTTGTTGCCCTTTAGTTCTTTTATAAAACTAAAACTTGGCTCATTTCTTCTATTCCTTACTTAATCTTAGCCAAAGATACCTTTCAGTTTTTATTCTACTTTGTCATTTTTCAAGTGTTATAATTTGACTATAAAATATATTCATTGGTTTTGCAGGTGAGCCTGTCACAGTGTACCGCCTGGAGGAGAGTTCACCCAGCATACTGAATAACAGCATGTCTTCTTGGTCTCAATTAGGCCTCTGTGCCAAAATAGAGTTTTTAAGTAAAGAAGAGATGGGAGGAGGCTTAAGGAGAGCTGTCAAAGTACAATGTACCTGGTCAGAACATGATATCCTTAAATCAGGGCATCTTTATATTATCAAGTCTTTCCTGCCTGAGGTGGTTAACACATGGTCAAGTATTTACAAAGAAGATACGGTTCTACATCTCTGTCTCAGAGTAAGTGCTAGTAATGTATAACAGTGTAATGCTATTTAAACTTCATGTTTTCACTTCTAAGTATAATAAACCAAATAAATCTCAGTTTTAATGTTTTTATATATTTTTTTTTATTTTAATTGGTGTTCAAGTATAGTTCTCTGTCTTTTACTCCCATCCCCAGCCCACCCTCCCAGTGCTCCCCACCTCCCTCCCTCTTAAGTTTTAATGTTGAACAACGGTTTCTTTTTTTTTTTTCCTGTAGGAAATACAGCAACAGAGAGCAGCACAAAAGCTCACATTTGCCTTCAACCAAATGAAACCCAAATCCATACCATATTCTCCAAGGTAAATCTTTCGATTTTTTTCTGGGATCTTCTAGTGTTGTATGGAATAGCATTCTCTTTTGACCTCATTATTGATGCTGAATATGTAATTATTTACTCATTTTAAAGATCAATTAGAATTTTATTAACAGCACTGCTAGTAATACCTATAACTATTTTTTATAAGGTTCCTTGAAGTTTTCCTGCTGTATTGCCATTCAGCAGGACAGTGGTTTGCTGTGGAAGAATGTATGACTGGAGAATTTAGAAAATACAATAATAATAATGGTGATGAGATTATTCCAACTAATACACTGGAAGAGATCATGCTAGCCTTTAGCCACTGGACTTATGAATATACAAGAGGGGAATTACTGGTACTTGATTTACAAGGTAAATTTATTAAAATATTGCTTAAGTGAAATTGTACAGTATGTTCTCACCTATTCATGTGTTAGGAATAATGTATAGAAGTCCACTAATTTATAGGTAGGTAAATCTTAGGTCAGTAGAATTTAGTTTTAAAAGCAAGTCAATAGCAGCCATAGCATACAGCAATCAGGATATGGTTATCTTAATTGTTATTTTGGTAATGCAGATGTTTTGATAAGCAAAAACATGTAAAATCCCCTATTCTCTTCTTACATGTGGAGCCTTAGTCTTTTAAAAGTATGAAGACTATTTCTTTAAAACAATAATAAGTGTCTGTGTTGTTCCTGGTGTTTATGTTTTCTTTCTCTTTTTATTTTTTAATTTTAGAGAGAAAAGTGGGGAGAGAGGGAGAGAGAAATGTCGATTTGTTGTTCCACTTATTTATGCACTTATTGGTTGATTCTTATATGTGCCTAATGGGGAATCAAACCCACAACCTTGGTGCATTGGGACAATGCTCTGACCAACTGAGCTACTTAGCCAGGGCTATGTTTTATCTCTTACTGTGAAATAAATGACCTGAATGTGTAGTGGATTAAAACAATCATATTATTTGCTTTTAGTTCTTTAGTTGGGGAATTTGGACAGAGCATGGTGGAGATTACTCATCTCTGCTATTCTCTTAAGAGAGTTTGAATGCCTTGAGTTTGCACAGCTTAACTGGAGTCAAAAATCTGAAGTCTCTGTTCAGCGACAGTTGAATTCTTCAGTTTTCCATCAAGTGATCTCTCCACATGGTTAACTAACTTGCTTTCTGATGGCATCATAGTTTCAGGTTGCTAGACTTCTTACATGGTAGCTGGCTTCTTCCAGAGAGAAAGCAGAAACTCATAGAGCCAGGCCCAGAACTGGCTCAGATCCCTTCTGCCACATTTTACTGGTTGGGCCAAATAATAAGGACAGCCCATATTCAAAGGGTAAGGAATAGATTCCAGCACTTGGTGAGTGGAGCAGCATATTACAAAGGAGGGAAAAATGGATCATAGCCATCTTTATAGACAGAGTGTGTTGTTCATGTAAAAGAAAAAAAGAAATTGTGGCTGGGAGAGGGCAGATTTGCCTAGTGTAATGTCTGTAGCTTCATGGCAAAGTCAAAGGTAAATAAAATTGAGCAAATTGCTCGCTGTACCTGGACGATACTTTAACTTCATAGCTTTTATAATTTTTTCCTTAAAGAGCAGTCTTAGTTTCAAATGTCAACACAGACCAGATTTCCAAGTCACATAAGAACAGTAGTTTAGAATATGTAACACGTGATGACTTCTTTCATTGTAAAGATGCAAATATAAAATACGTGCTGAAAAGCAAAAAGTTGGTATTGATTCAGCTCAAGAAAGAAGATCTGTGTGAGACAACTATTCTTTTTTTCAATAGTTTATCATTTTACATAAATGATTAAATAATGTATATATGAGGTTTATCCAAAGATATCCAGCTATGTAATATGAAAAATAGAGACATTTATTGAAGAAGATACAAGAAACATTGTACATAGGACAATGATGCCTCAGTCCCCTTCAAAGTAGGCCCCTTGAGACTTCACACAGTTCTCCCAATCACCATCAGCTGCCCCATCATATTTTCCTGAATCTCATCGACAGTCTGAAATCTCTTTGCTTTTAAAGGTAATTTTAGTTTCGGGAAAAGACAGAAGGTGCAGGGCACCAAATCTGGGCTTTAGGGGACTGAGTAACCTGGGTGATTTGATGTTTTGCCAAGAAACTCTGCACAAGACGTGACGCACGAGTGGGCATGTGGTGATGATGCTGCCGATCACTAGCTGCACATAGCTGCAGCCTTCTGAATCATCTGAATGGTTTCCGCAGAGGGAGGTTCAAACTTAATGCAAAATTTGATGCAGATTTGTTGCTGTACTCATTCAGTCATTTTGAATGGTACAGCCACACAGTATACATGCTCACTCAGTAGCATCTACTGCCCCCCAGTGACTAGTACAGTGAGGTTGTCATTGTTCACATGTGTTCCAGTCCACTCGCCTTGGCTGCCAGGTTACATCAGTGTTGCACAGACCCCTACAGTGACAGTCTGGTATATATTATTAGGTCAGTTCAGTTAAGTGAAAAGGATCTTAAACTATATTCTTAGCTAAGTATCATTTAATTATCTCCAGACATCTAGGAAGTAAGGCTAAACAGATTTTGTCTGACCTATTAATTAAAAAGACATCAATTGTTTTTAGTAAAAAGTAGTTGTTTTTTACATAATCAACATTTATGCAGCCATTTTTTTCATAGGAATATTTTAGATGGTTACTACAAACAAGTTAACGTAGAAAAATATAAAGAACAAAGTGTTCTAATCTTTAATGCTTTTTTACCTTTATGAAATACAATGGAGGTGCTTCTTTTTCTTATTTTTAATCATTTTGTTTTGTGTTATGATTTTTCTTGAGCTAAGAGTGTGTGGTGTGTATAAGTGTCTGTGTGTGAGAGAGTGAATTTATTTCACTTGTTTTTTTCCACCTAACAATATGTCATGGGCATCTTCTGGGTCATTACTGATAAATTTGAGTTACTCCTTTCAGTAGCTGCATGAGAGTCTCTAGTATGGAGCGGTAGCATGATTTATATCCTCTGTCGAGAGGCATTCACTCTCTTTTTTTGTTGTTTTGTTTTGTTTTTGTTGTGGGGGTTTGGAGGCTTTTATGAACAGCACAGTGACATGCATACTCATGTACTGCTACTTTTATTTTCATAGAGTAGATTCCTACATAGTCTTAACAAGAAGAGATAAGTGCAATATTAATAGGTACTGCCAGGTTACTTTTCCAGAAGGTTGTAGGAATTCATATTCAGCACTGTGTGAGTGCGCATTTCTCCCCAATATCTCCAGTACTGAATATTGTTAATTTTTGCCAATCTGATGAGTACAAAGTAGTATCATGTCCTAATTCTGGCTTTTATTTAATTGTGAAATTGTAACCATTTTATTAAATTTCATTCTAATGGGTTAAATATTTGTGATTATCCATGTCAGTTGGTATTCTTTATTTACTTATATGTGTGAAGAGACACGAGAGACTTAAACCACACTTCGAACACCTCTGGGGAGGGCTGGAGGTAAAGGAAGTTGTTCACAATCTTACTCCATTTTTTTTACCCAGTCCTCACCCAAAGATATGTTCATTGAGTTTTAGAGAGAGTAGAACAGTGGGAGAGAGAGAGAGAAAATAACATTGATGTGAGAGAGAAACATTAATTAGTTGCCTCCTGTATGTACCCCAACTGGCGTTCAATCCCACAACCTAGGTATGTGCCCTGACCAGGAATCGAACCTGCAACCTTTTGGTGTATAGGATAATGCTCCAATAAACTGAGCCACCTGGCCAGGGCCACAATCTTACTCTTTTTTTTTTTTTTTCAAGATTTTATTTATTTATCTTTAGAGGGGAAGGGTTAGGGAGAGAAATATCAATGTATGGTTGCCTCTTGTGTTGTGTGTCCCCTGCTGGGAAGTGGCCTGCAACCCAAGCATGTGCCCTGACTGGGAATCGAACCGTGATCCTCTGGTTCGCAGGCCCGCGCTCAATCCACTGAGCTACACCAGTCAGGGCAGCACAGTCTTACTCTTTATGTTATCTTTTTTAAGAAGATGTATTTATACAGGGTGGGACAAAAGTAGTTTTCCAATTGTGAGTATGTGAAACAAAGAGGTTCTTGTGTTATGATTTATTAATTATGGTATTACTTTTCATATAAACTGTAAACCTACTTTTGTCTCACCCTATACATTATTATGTAATTTTTAAAAATCCAGAACACTTTAAATTTTAAAATGGCCTATAGATTATGCCTTTATGAATCTAGTTGTTCTTTGCTGAGGTGAAACAATGGCAGATTGTGTAGACCTTTTACATAAGCAGATACTTGCTTACAACCTTGACCCTATTGCATCAGAAGCTGGTGCCATCAGGAGCTTGCATTCATACCTACCAACTCTGATGTTTAACTCTTGAGTGTCACATCTCAGGAGCTGTGTTCCTGGTGCAGTGTTGAAGTTGTAAGTCAAGTTATGGAATATCAAGAGAGGAAAAAACGATACTTTTTTAAATAATTTAACATAAATGTTGATGCTATAATATCTCATGACTCTATTATGCAAATGTCAATGTTTATATCTATCATAATATAAATTATCTTTTTTACATATATGTATAAGGCGTGGGAGAAAATTTGACTGACCCATCTGTGATAAAAGCAGAAGAAAAGAGGTAATGAATTTTAATAATTTTATTTGAACAATTTGATGATAATTTCAAGTTATACATTTCTGTTTGCACAAACTAACTTTTTTAAAATTTAAACTACCATTGCCATAGATCCTCTGATATGGTTTTTGGCCCAGCAAATCTGGGAGAAGATGCAATAAAAAACTTCAGAGCAAAACATCACTGTAATTCTTGCTGTAGAAAGCTTAAACTTCCAGGTAAACATTTACTTAATCAGTATGATGTATAAATCGTTAGCAAAGTTGTTTACAGCAGTGCTTTGTAAGGCCAGAGGCACAAATGCATAGTTGGTTATAAATCTATGCTTTCTTTCATTATTTATAAAAACACCTAAAGTTGATTCATTTCATATATCTATTATGTGTCTGTTAGATGCCAGGACTTGTGCTAGATGTTAACAATACAGTAGGGAACTAGACAGACACGGTTCTTGCCCTCAATGGAATTTAGTCAAATCTTGAAAACTGATAAGATTAACAGGAAGTTACAGGACTGTCATAAATGCCAAACAGAAAAAGTAGAACAGGTAAACAGAACACTTAACACAAACTTAGAGGTCAGGGAATGCTACCTGGGGAAATTGACAGCTTTGCCTAAAACTGAAAGATGAAAAGACTTTCAAGTTAGCCTCCCAGGAGTTGGGAAAAGAAGCAGGGATAGGAACTACAGATATATTCTATCATGATAGTAACTTCATCTTCATATTGGGTTGGCCGAAAAGTTTGTGTGTTTATTTACATAAAATAAAAGACACATTTTGTATTTTCACCGATAACTTTATTGATTTGGATATTTTGAGTTTGTTGTCCATCTTTTGCTTGCATGGTATAATGCTGATTGTTCTCAGTTAATGTCTCAATTTGATTGCTATCAACTTCAGCTGGTCTGCCTGACCATGAGCAGCATCATCCAGTGAGAAATCTCCAGCACGAAACTGCACACCACTTTGGACACAGTCAGTCAGTCTCAGCTCCTTCTCCATACATCGCATATATCTTCTCTCCTTTGTTTTTTACCTTTTTTGAAATAAAGCATAGCGTGCTGAAAATGTGGCATATTTTCTTCCATTTTCAATATTAAAATGGCTACACAAAAATTCACCAATTTTGATAAGTTTCTTTTAAATGCATGCTGATATGACAGCTGTTACAACACAGTCTAACAAAATCATTTCGAGTGAAGTTAAAGATGACTGCCACTAGAACCATTGTATAGAGAAAAACAAACTTTTGGGCTAACCCAGTATTTGAAGAATTATGTTATTATTGAATTGTTAGTTATAGCATAAACCAATGGTTCTCACCCTTTGGTGTGCATCAGAATTTCCTGTTGACCTTTTTAAAAATTACAGGTGCCTGGGACTCACCACTGAGCTGTATTTTAAAAAGTCCCTCTCATTATAAACAATAATGAAGTAGTTAAGGCTTGGACTTAGGAACCAGACTGCATGGCTTCAGGGAATACATAGGTCATAGAGACTGCGGGGGGGGTGTTGTTTTTTTGTTTTGTTTTGAGGATTAAATGAATTGGTGTTTGTAGCACACTTAGAACAGTGCAAGGCCTATAATAAACATGTAAATAGTACTATTTGCAGATTTAATTGTTCATTGTTGTTATTAGTATATAGAAATACCCTCCCCTTTTTTGTGTATGGGCCTTGTATCCTGCAACCTTGACCAACTAACTCCCTTATTCCCAGAGTCATTCAGTTCTTTTTAGGAAGGGGTGTTTTGGTTTTTTTTTTTTTTTTTTTTTGTGGGGTTTTGGGTAAATTTTTTGGAAATTTCTGTGTAGACAGTAGACACAGTTTTATTACTTCCTTTCCAGCCAGTATGCCTTTTATTTCTTTTCTTGACTTGAATTAGCAAGGAATTCCAGTACAGTGTTGACTAGGAATAGTGAGAGTAGACACCTCACTTTTGTTCCTGATCATAAGGGGAAAGCATTTATTCTTTCACTGTTAAGATGATGTTGCTGTAAGAATTTCGCAGATGCACCATTAGGTTGAGGACATATCATCTCTTCCTTGCTTCTTGAAAATGCTTATGCCAAATAGATACTGAAATTTTTCACTTTTTTTCTCCATCTACTTGCAAGACCATTTGGTTTTCTTCTTTAATTGGCTAGTATTACAGGGATTGATAGTTGAAGTGTTGAACCAGTCTTACATTCACAGGACACACTCCACTTTGTCATGCTGTGTCTTCTCTGTGTAGTGCTGGATTCAGTTTGCTGATATTTTCTTGAGGATTTTTGTGTCTGTGTTCATGAAGATGATCTATGACTTATTTTTTCTTGTACTGTCTTTGTCTTGTTTTGATATCAGGATAATACTGACCTTAAGTTGGAAGTATTCACACCTGTTCTGTCTTGGGGAATAGATTGTACAGAATTAATATTCCACCTGAGTGTTTAATAGAACTGTCTAGTAAAACCATCTCAGTCTGAAGTTTTCTTTGTCAAGTGGTTTTTAATTAAGAGGGTTTTTTTTTTCCTCCCATAAAGGTAGGAGTGTTAAGGATATCAGTTCCTTTTTAACTGAGTTTCAGTAGTTTGTGTCTTTCCAGGAATTGGTTCATTTAATTTAAATTGTCAGATTTATGGACATAGAGTTGTTTATATTAATATTTTTAATGTCTGTGGGCTCTGTGGTAAATTTTCTCTTTCATTATGATAATGCTTTTGTTTCTTGCTCAGTCTGGCCAAGGTATATCAATTTTATTGATATTTCAAAGCACCAGCTTTTGTTTTTATTGTTTTATTATATTTCCTGCTCTCAGTTTCACTAATTTATTCTCTTTATTATTTCCATCTTTCTGCTTGCTCTGTATTTTGTTGTTCTCTAGTTTGTTAAGGCTTATTATTGGTTTGAATTGGATTGGCTCGATTACTGATTTGAGATCTTTTCTAACAAAACATTTAGTGCTATAAATTTTCCTCTAAGCATTGTGTTAGCTGCATCCTATACATTTTGGTGTGTTTATTTAACATATTTCTTATTTCTTCTATGATTTCCTCTTTGATCTGTGGATTACTTAAAAGTATCTTTTTTAGTTCTCAAATATTTATAAATTTTCCATTTATCTTCCTGTAACTGATTTGTTGTTTAATTTCATTATGATAAGAGAACATACTTTATATTTCAATTTTTAAAAATGTTAACCATATATAGTCTCTCTGATGAGCATTACATATATGCTTGAAGAGAATATTCTGTTGTTGGGTAGTGTATCTATAAGTTAATTGAGGAAAGTTTTTTGATAGTGTTTGGGTTTTTTATGTCCTTGCTCATTTTCTGTTGTGTTGGTCTATTGGTTATTTAGAAAATAAGTCTCTAGGTGTAGTTGTGGATTAATCTGTTCTGCCATTCAGTTCTATTTTGAAGTTTTGTTCTTAGGTGAATATACATTTATAGTTCTTATGTCTTCTTGGTGAATTGATTCTTTTTATCATTATATAATGCCATGGTAATTTTTCTTGTTAGGTTTACTGTGTCTGATGTTAATATAACTTCCAGCTATGTCTTAATTACTGGTTTCTTTTCTCATTCTTTTATTTATATATATATAAATAAAATATATATATCAAAAATATAAATAAAATATATATATCAAATATATATATATTTGACCAAAAAGTTCATTTGTTTTTTTTCCGTAAGATGGCTCTGGTTGCACTTACTTGTCTTTAACTTCGTTTGAAAAAAATTTGTTAGATTGTATTGTAACAGCTGTCATAGCAGCATGCATTTTTAAAAAACCTATGCACCCCAATGTTCATAGCAGCACAATTTACAATAGCCAAGTGCTGGAAGCAGCCTAGGTGCCCATCAGTAAATGAATGGATCAAAAAACTATGGCACATTTACACAATGGAATTCTGTGCAGCAGAAAGAAAGAAGGAGCTCCTACCCTTTGCAACAGCATGGATGGAACTGGAAAGCATTATGCTAAGTGAAATAAGCCAGGTAGTGAAAGACAAATACCACATGATCTCACTTTTAACAGGAACCTAAACAACAAAACAAACAAACAAACAAAATATAACCAAAGACACTGAAATGGAGAACAGGCTGACAGTGTCCAGAGGGGAGGGGGGGGATTTCAGGGGAAAAGGGGAAGGGTTTACAGGAACAATTATAAAGGACACACGGACAAGAACTAGGGCGGTGGAAGTGGGAGGGAGGGGGAAGGGTTGTGTGGGTCAGCTGGGATGGGAGTAAAAGACAGAAAACTGTATTTGAACAACAATTAAAATTTAAAAAATTGTAAATAAGAATATATATCAAAAAAAGCTTATCAAAATTGGTGAACTTTTGTATAGTCATTTTAATATTGAAGATAGAAGAAAATGCACAACATTTTTGGTATATTATGCATTATTATTTCAAGAAAGGTGAATACACAAAAAAAGATAACTTGCAGTATATGGAGAAGCTGCTATGACTGATCGAACATGTCGAAAAGTGGTTTGTGAAGATTCATGCTGGAGATTTCTCTCTGGACGATGCTTCACGGTTGGGCAGACCGGTTGAAGTGGATAGCGATCAAATTGAGACATTAATTAGGAAGAGCAATCATTGTTATGCCATGTGTGAGATAGCCAACCTACTCGAAATATCCAAATCAATAAAGTTATTGGTAAAAATGGAAGACGTGTTTTTTATTTTATGGAAAAATCTAAACAGACTTTCTCACCAACCCAATATTAATTGTATTTAAAGTGGGTAAACAGCATATAGTTGAGTCCTATGTTTAATTTGTTATTTGAAATGTGACAATTTCCATATTTTAAATGGTATCTTCGATCCTTTATATTTAATGTAATTGTTGATGTAGTTATTTTTAGACCTGGTGTTTTATTTTTTTTCTTTTTGATATCTCTGGTTTGCTTCTTGTGAGGGCAGGGATCTGCCTCTGTTTTTGTATTCTATTTAATCTTTACATTAGTTATTTACTGGTTGCTCTCACCATTCTTACCTAAGAATGTGTTATTTTTGCCTTCATTCCTATAGGATATTTTCACTGGATCTAGAATTTTAGGTTGACACTTTCTTTTTAAACACTTAAAATATGTTTTGCTGTCTACTGGCCTCTTATTTTTGATGAATACTCCACAGTCATTGGAACTGTTCTTTCCTTATGTGTGAGGTGTCATTATAATTTAGCTCCTTTCAAGATTAGCTCTTTATCTTTGGTTTTCGTCAGTTTGATTCTCGTACATCTAGTTGTAGCTTTCTATGAGCTTATTCTGTTTTAGGTTTATTTAGCTTCTTGAATTTACATATTTATGACCCTTATTAAATTTAGGGAGTTTGTAGCTATTAGTTCTACTAGTAATTTTTCTTCATCAGTGTCTTTTCATGTCTTTTCAGGCTCCCATGGTAAGAATGTCAGGCCTTCGATGTTGTTCCCCAGGAACTTGAGACTCTGACTTACCCATGGTTCCATTGTTAGTTAACAACATTATCAGGGCTTGCATTGTGATTGTGTTTTCCTCCATTGTTCTTTGTGTACAATATAGCTACAAATGCACTCACATTCCCTAAGTTCATACTGGCATAGTCTCGATTTAAAAATTTATCAAAAATTATTCATGCAGTGGTAAATACGTATTTGGATCATTGACTATAGGGTGTTAACACTCAGAGTTAACAGTTCATATTCTGAATGTTATTTCCATTTTATATGGAGATAAAAGTATAAGGATATGTGCATGACTATGGTTAGCTTAAATTATAAATTTGATACTACTGTGTTCAGTTTTCCAGTTCTGCAACTACTGTATCATACGCTTGTAACTCCCTAAGTGATTTCATCCTGCCTCAAAGCTGTAAATGCAGTCTACATACTGACAGTGTCAAATTTTACTGAAGCCTTAACTTCTTTCTTGAGCTCCTGTTCTGTATTCCATTTCCTACATTTCTGCTTGGATACCTATTTCTAATATGTTCATCTAGAACTTTTGACTTTTATTTCCCACCCTTACTCACAAAACTCAGCTTCTCCATTTCATTAATGGTTACCCAGTTGCTCAGGCTCAAAACCTAAAAGCTAGTCAATTCCCTTTTTTTCTTACCTTTCATAGCCAATCTGTCAAATTCTGTCAACTCTAATTCTGAAATCTCCATAGAAATTCTCTATTTCTCATCCTTAATTGCCACCATTTTGTTTCCTGGATTTTTGCCAGTTGCTCCCTAACAAAACTTTACATAACAATCAGAATAGTCCTTTAAAACAGATCTAATGCTTCTCCCTTAAGACTGCTTTATACCTTACAGTTGATCTGTATTGTGTTATCTGTACTCCTTACCATAGCTTGCATCCCATAAATCAAGGATCAGGAAATATTTCTGTAAAAGGCTGAGGTAGCAAATATTTTAGGCTTTGTGGGTCATATGACCTGTGTCCCAGCTGCTTAGCTCTACCACTTGCTAAAATAGCCGTAGGCATTCTATAAACAAATGATCATGGCTTAATTTTAATAAAACTGTTTACAAAAACAGCCAACCTGACGTGGTCCACAGACTATAGTTTCATAACCCTTGGCCATTAACTACTGGTTGACCTCGATTTGTACTAGTCTTCCCCTCATTCACTGCATGCAAACCTTGCTCTTTTCTTTGCATTCTTTGAACACACCAAGTCCATTTCCTTCTTACAGTCTACAGTTAACCACCCTGCCGCCCCACTGCCCAGAACACTCCTCCTAGAGCTTCGACAGTCACTTCTCAGTGTTCAGGTCTTTATTTACACGTTACCTCCTATGGCTTTTCTGCCCATCCCTGTCTAAGAGAAGCACTTGCAACTATCTCTCATCTGGCCCTCATCACACTGTTTTCTTTAAAGCACTTGTTACTAATAATTCTGTCATTTTTCTATTTGTTTTTCTTTACCCACTAGAATATAAACTTGATGAGATCAGGGATCTTGTCTGCCTTGTTCATTGCTAAGTTTCCACACTTAGATGAATTATTGACTCATGATCAAAGTGTAATAATTATTTGATGAATGAAGGATTTCATTTTTATGTGTATAAATTTCATGACTTTTGACGCTATAACAACCTAAAATAGATCTAGCATGGTCAGAGGAGAATTGATGTACAAATGTTAATTTTCCATTTCTAAGAAATACTGACTTTTTTCTCTTTTTTTGCTGGGTGGTGAATACAGACCTGAAGAGGAACGACTATACACCAGATAAAATTATATTTCCTCAGGATGAGCCTTCAGATTTGACTCTTCAGCCTGGAAGTGCCACCAAAGAATCAGAGTCCACTAATTCTATTCGTCTGATGTTATAACCGAATCATGGGTTTTGTCTGCACCTCACAACAATGTTACTGTGTCACTTTTTGTTCAGGAGGAAATTGTTTGATAATACAGAAAAGTGCGTGCAAATTGTATGTGCTAGCTCTGGAACAGTTAAAAGGTCAATTTTTTATTTTATTTTTTTTACAATTAAACTAGTCAGTCAGGAAGTCCCTATAGCATACAGGTAGTGGCTGTTAAATTTTAAAGGTAAAGAAAAATTAGTATTTGTTACTTTTAAAGGGCTCTTTTTAGCAGAGGACTTCATTTGACTTTGTTCCAATGCGGGTGGTAACCCTCTTTCGTGGTACAGTACCACTAACCAAAGTGCCGTGTCAGTGCAGATGCCTCGGCAGCTGCTTTACTGCCGTTCAGCTAGGGGGACGGAGCAATCGCCCGACCTTGGGTTAAATGGCAGTCAGACGTCTTCCTCAGTGTGTCCAGTGATGATGTCACTAGTTCCCAGCTCAATGCCCGGTGGCCATGAGAAGAGTTGTTATAATTCTAGATTTACAGGAATATAAGAAGTCTGAGCTAAAAACATTTTCTGAAAGGGACTTAATGAATCAGGGTTAGGCACCATATTTAAAGATAGAGCCAGTTTTTTTGTTAAATAGAGCCCAAATTGTGCAAAAGTATTAGTGGGTTTTTTAAAAAACATTGTTTTATCAAGTCATTGTCAAGTAGAAGAAAGCCATGGTTGACTTATATAACGTAAATATGTCAAAGGAGAAACTTAACTCATTGTTCAAGAGAAGTTACCATGAGAGAAAAGTTGAAGTACTTTTTTAGTCTACACCGGTAGTAACAACCTGGAAGTTACATACTTCTCTGAAGATTATATTGACATTTTATCAAATCAGAATGTAAACATGAACTCTTGCATATATTTAAAATTGTGTAGGAACATCTGAACATGAATTTTGTTTGTGATTCTATTTAAGAAATTGAATTGGATTATCATGTTGGGAGATTGCAATGCAACTTTATGCCAATAAAATGTAATTTAACTGCCCCAGATATTGTTGAATACTCAACAACCAGAAAAGCTCTTCATCTGACTAAAGTTTTATGCTTTGATTTTTTTTTTGTTGTCTCCTAGGTACTAATTTTAATTTTTATTTGGGAAGGAGCAGTGTAAATCTTATTTGTATTCAGTAGTGTATCTCATAGATACAGACGAAGCAAGAAGAGATAAGCTGTTTAAATAGTGTTTAATATTCATGGGGGAGAAAGAAAAATGTATTAAAGATATTATACTATATACATTTTGTATATCATTGAATCTTTAAAAGAAATTAAATAAATTTATTCTTGTTTACAGATGTTTAGTGAATTTAATCAAACTGAGAAATTATCTGTCTTCAGAGTATTAATTTGTTTTGAGAGTGTCAGTTTTTTCAAATGAACCATTTGTACACCTGTGCTTTTTGATAGCCTGTCCTATACAATGTTCAGAATGATCTTGATTTCCTACTGTGTTGCTGTTGTTTCTAATCTGCTTCTAGTTTTGTCAGAAAATGGGGATGTGGGTTATCTGTTGATGTTTAACTTTATGTTGATTACTTTTGCAAAATAATTACAGTAGCATGTATTTAGTACTTAATATGTGCCAGGCATTACTCTAAATACTTTACATATATCAACCCATTTAATCCTCATAACAGTCCTCTGAAGTAGGTGGTGTTGTTATCATATCTTGTCATTTACAAAATCATTTATTTACGTAAAATAAGTTTCCTAAGATATTTACAATTAGTAAGTAGCAGCACTAGGATTCAAACCCAGGCCATCTGGCTTTTCTTTTGTGCTCTTAATCCCCAAGCTATATTGACTTAGACCATATAAAAAAGATTATAAAATGTAAGGAAAAATATAAAAATCGCCCTCCTTTCCCACCTTTAAGTTGAATGTGTTGCTTTCATAGGTCCTCTCCGACTTCGTCCCACACTAGACAACACACTTTGCAGAGGAAAGTCCTCTGAGGGTCCTTCCCTACAGTGGCACCAGACCCTTGGCATAGTACCTGGTTTGCAGTGAGCATGCTGTTAAAGAAATGTGATTTAAAAATGTTTTCCCACAATACAGACTTGCTTGAGGAATATAGATCACAATGATATAGTTTGTGCGTTTAGGTAGACAAGGCAAAGAGTACGCAATAAATAGTTGTTGATCACTGAGAAGAGAGATGAAGTAAGGGATTGTTTTCAGAAAAGGGTGCACCTGTGTGGACAGGGATTTGCGCCACCTTCCTCATTTGCCACATCTGTTCTGTTGGTTTTCCCAGCTGAGTTTCACACAAGGCATTTGTATCTGAGGAACCAGATCCTCAGATCCGCACAACTAGCACTTAGTTAAGCACTCAATAATTATGTATGGGTGAAACCCCTCAACTGCCATGCATCTGTTTCAAAACTAGATTGTTACCAACTAAGAGCTGTCTTACTTATTTTTGTATTGCATAATGCCTTGCTGGAGTTTGTAGCATAGAATATAGGCATCCCAATAAATATGCATTGAAGGAGGTACCACAGAATATTTCCTATATTAGACAATTGGTGAGCTTTGTTTAAAGGAAAATCCCAACTAAGGATCTGATTCTGGGATGTGTTTTCCTTCTAGGTGCTTCAGAAATTCTTCAAAGCAGCCTTGACTGGCATGGTTCGGTGGGTTGGGCATCGTCCTGCAAAGCAAAAGGTCACCAGTGGTCTGATTCCCCGTCAGGGCACAAGCCTGGGTTGCAGCTGGGTCCACAGTTCGGGGTGCACGAGAGGCACCTGATCAAATGTTTCTCTTGCACACTGATGTTTCTCTCCCTCTTTTTCTCCCTCCCTTCTCCTCTCTCTAAAAGTAAATAAATTTTTAAAATCTTAAAAAAAACAAAATTCCCCAAAGCAGAGAGTATCTTCCTAGGGTTCATGATTTCACCTTGGTGAGCATGAGCTGATGGGGTTATTCAGAAAAGCTCCCTACTCCAGCTCACAGTAAATAGCACCAACTAAACGGACTTTTTTCATGTCTGTTGTAATGATGGTCCAGAGGTAATGATGGAACTGAAAAATTGCTCTCACCTTCGTAATAGCAAAATGCATTAGTCACATGTTTGTGGTGATGCTGTGTAACAACCCTGTACTGCTAGTCACGTAAACTATGGCACGTATCATTGTGTACAATACCTGATGGCAGTAAATAACGCTCTTGCTGCTTTATGCATTTACCATACTATCATTAGAGTGTACTTTTTCTCCTTTAAAGTGAAAGTTTGCTTTAAAAAACTGTGCTGTGGTACACTGACAGCAGCCTCATACATCTTGTTTATCACATGACTTGATGGCATCATTTTCACTTGTGTTTGATTTAATCTCATGGTGTTTTGTACAGTGATGTGTACAGGCTTGTAGCCTAGGAGCAAAAGTCTACCGTCCAAGCTAGGTGTGTCGTGGGCTGTACCATCTAGGTTTGTTTAAGTGCGCTTCGTGATCTTCCCACGATGATGAAATCCCCTGACAGTGCACACCCGTTGTTAAAGGGCATGTGAATGATACTCAGTCCTGTGTTATGGAACTTTTCTTTCATTTTAATTATTAATGCCTTAGTATGTGTTTCTAAAATATAAGAACTGCAATATCTTTACACCTAAAATCATTAAGTTCCTTAATACTGTCAGATAATGTAAACATTTTCAAAAAAATTTTTTATACTTTGCTTGAGTCAGGACCCAGGTAAAGTCATACATTGCAATTGCTTAATTTGTCTTTAAAGTCTCTCGATATACACGTTCGTTGTCTTTTCCCCCAATTTATTTTTTGAAGAACGAACTTGTTTGTTCTAAAAAGTTTCCCACATTCAGTGTTTTGCTTAATATTTCTATTAGGTGTCATTTTATGTCTCTGTTCCCTGTATATGCCATAAGCTAGTTATTAGGTGTACATGGTTGGTCAGATTTAAGGTTATATTTTGATAAGAAGACCTCGGTGGTGGTGTATGCTTCCATTAAGAAACTGATCTGGCCCTGGTTGGTGTGGCTCAGCTGGAGTGCTGTCCTATAACCAGAAGGTTGCAGGTTTGATCTCAGGTCTGTGCATGTATGGGAGGCAGCAGATAGATTCATTCTCTCCCCCCGCACCCTGTGCACGCTCATGCTCTCTCGCGCTCTCTCTCTCCCTCTCTTCTCTCTCAAAAAAAAAAAGTCTTCAGGTGAGAATAATAAAAAGAAACAGGTCTGCTTGTCTTTTTGATAGTCATTGCCTACGTTTATTAACTAGGTCACTAGTCTTCAAAGTAGACCATAGAACCTGAAGGTCCCCAGGACACTTGTAATGTGGCCCAGGGTTTACTAATGGGGCAAAATCATGATGGATAAAAGTGCTGGTACCTTAGCATGAATTAAGGCAGTAGCACCAAAGTGTACTAGTGGTCATTCTACGTATTCTTTGAGATAACTGGCCAGTAATCTTTAAATGTGTCAAGTTCTTGAAAGTCAAGGAGATACATAGAACTGTTTCATGTTGAAGGACACTAAAAGAGAAAGGACAACTAAATGCAACATGTGATCCCAGCTAAGCCCTGTGCCTGGACTCTGACCTACAGAAACTATGAGGTAATAAATATGTTGTTTTAAGCCACTATGCGTGGTAGTTTGTTACACAGTTCAAAACACTAATACATAGGCCATCTGACTCATGACCGTACATAAGAAACAAAAGATTAACATAGAATCCAGCAGTTCTTGAAAACCTACATCATAAACAAGATGGGTTTTTCTGAGGAACTGAAAACTGGTTTAATACAAAGGTCTGTCCAGAATGTATACAGGTGTGTAATAGGAAAAAGACATTTATTGAAGATACACAGGAAACATCATACATAGGACAAGGACACTTCCATCCCCTTCAAAGTAGGCATGTTGGGACCTCACACAGTTCTCCCAATCGCCATTAGCTGCCCTGTCATATTTTTCTGAATCTCTTCAATGGTTTCACATCTCTTCCCTTTCAAAGGTGCTTTTAGTTTTGGGAAAAGCCAGAAGGCTCAGGGCATCAAATCTGGGCTGTAGGGTACTGAGTCACCTGGGTGATTTGATGTTTCACAAACTCTACAGGAGATGTGATGCATGAGTGATTGTGTTGTGATGAAGCTGCCAATCATCAGTTACCCATAGCTGCGGCCTTCTGAGTCATCTGAATAGTTTCTATGGAAGAATGTTCAAGGTTAACGCAAAATTTGATGCAGATTTATTGCCATAGTCAGTCATTTTCAATGCAACAGCCACACAGTACACATACTCAATGGTGTCTACCGCCCACACTGACTAGTACAGTGAAGTCATCGTTGTTCACGCATGCACATTCCAGTCCACCCTCCTTGGCTGCTAGGTTACATCAATGTCATGCAAACCATTCTCGTTATATTAATGGCTGGACTCTTTCCAAACAAACCTTGTATATATCCATCATCAACAATTAAGCATAATAACAGTAAAGAAAAATCTCATGATTATCTCTAAAGAGAAAAACCTGATCACACTCGATCTTCATTCTTGATTACAAGTCAAAAACTATGTCCTTAGCAAACAGCATAGTTAATGGTGACTTATGCAAACTTTTAGTCCAGGTAGGTGTTACAGATACCTGCCATTCCCACTTCTATTCAGTATTTTTCCGGAGGTGCTAGTTCAAAAAGGTAGAAAGTAAAGTCACAAGAATTGGAAAGAAAAAAGTGAGTGATTTTTTTTGTAGGTGACAAGTGTGTAGGAAGAAAACATATAAAAATTAGACAAGTTTAGAAAGGCCTCTAGGTACAAGATAAATATATTAATTGTATTATTACCTATCAGCATCAAACTAAAAGACTTGGGAGAACTTCACTGACAAAAGGAACAGGGTGATAGGATTCAAGACCTGCAGAACCTCCACTGAGTTGATTTCAAGAATACCAAATACCAAGGAGCTGCAGGAGTCAGTGCCTCTGGTTGCCAGGATCCCTCGTCCAGGTGTCAAAGAATGACTGCTTAATGCCTGTGTGGCCCAAGTGTACATGTATGTTTTTAAAACCATGTGGACATAAATGGTGTGTGTACTACAGGCAAACTCTTCAGCAGCTTATTTGACTTACCAGTAATATGGTTAGAGATAAATCCATTTTACAAATATCTCTGCTACATACTTTTTTTTAACATTTAGTCGAGATAATTTCAAAGCGTTATAAAGAACAGTGCACCTTCACCCAGGTCCATCAGTTGCTGACATTTGGCTCTATTTGTTTCATATTGCTTTATCACTCCCCATTCCCTCCTTTCCGAGTGTGTGTCTTGAGTCGGTGGGAGTCCTGAGTCATTTGAGAGCAGGCTGCACATACCATGATCCTAAGTCCATCAGTGTGTATCTCCTAAGAACGAGGGCATTCTCTCTCATAACAGTACAATTTTATAAAATTCCTAAGATTCAATATTGGTATAAAACTGTCCATCTATAACCCATGTTCAGACTTCATCAACTGAACCAATAATACACTTTTTAAAAATATATTTTCTTGATTATGCCATTACAGTTGTCCCATTTCCCCCCTTCATTCCCCTCCACCCTGCACACCCCCTCCC